>VYZT01007419.1:0-30234 GCA_013400735.1 Pomatostomus ruficeps | reverse complement strand
GTGAGGGGACAGTGCTCAGGTGACAGTCCCGAGGGGACAGTGCTGAAGGGACAGGGGACAGTGCTGAGGGGACAGCGCTGAGAGGACGGGTGTGAGGGGACAGGGGACAGGTGTGAGGGGACAGTGCTCAGGGGACAGTCCCGAGGGGACAGTGCTCAGGGGACAGGTGTGAGGGGACAGTACTGAGGGAGGAGTGCTGTGAGGGGACAGTGCTGTGAGGGGACAGTGCTGTGAGGGGACAGTGCTGAGAGGGGACAGTGCTGAGGAGACAGATGTGAGGGGACAGTGCTGTCGGGGAGAGGGGACAGGTGTGAGGGGACAGAGTTGGGGGAGACAGGGCTGAGAGGACTGGGGACATGTTCTGAGGGGACAGAGGACAGGTGGTGAAGGGACAGATGTGGGGGGACAGGCCCTGTCTGCCTCCCCCGGAGCTGCTTCCCAGGAAATCTCAGCGGGAAACCCCAGCCGTGATGTCCCGTGAGTGTCGATCCAGCATCCAGCCCGGGGAGGGGCCGCTCAAAGTGGCTAAAGCAGGAAAATCACAGCTGAGATAATAAAGGGAGAATAATATTAGACTGGCCAGACCAGAGAGAAAAACAATATATTAGTGATGGAACAATCAGAATTCCACAAGAGCCAGTCTGTGCCATGGTCGTTGTCCTTTGCTTTTTAAAGCTGGGTTTGGATATTTTCCCCTAATGATACTTCGATGTTTTACTTCCAAACCAAATCCTCTGAGTGAATCAGGATCTCCTGTGTTTCCCTCACAGAAAGCTGGGATGGTGAACTCAGAGAGTCCTCTAGTGGAAATGCTGCTCATCCTGCCCAAACAGCTGCTTTCCTTGTGTATTTTAAAACGTTTCCAAGCAAATAAGCTACCCAAGCGAAAGGGATCCTTTGGGGCTTTTCCTGATGTATTTATATCCACCATTGGGCAATATAACCCACCACATTTGAAAAATAAACCAAAACAACGAGACACAACTCTTATTTTTTTTTTTTTTTGGCTACCTGGAGTTGAGCGGTCATGATTTGTATTTTGAAATGGAAAAAAATAATCGGCCCTTGGTCTCCTGCTTTTCCATGTGTACATCTAATTTTTTCAGGCATATTTAGCACTTTCTCAGCACTTTTGTGAGTCTTTTGGGGTTTGTGGGTTGGAGAGTTTGCAGGAGTGCAGCTCTGAGGCCTCTTTGGTGTTTCTACACTCTTCCAAAATACAAATAAATAACGGTTGGCACTAGTTTAATTAGCAGAAAAACGGGAAAATTTATTCCCATCAGTCAAGATGTTTTCTCGGACACCAAGGAAATCCACCAAATGGCTTCATTTATCAGTCTTTAATCTGAATTATTTGCGTGTCCACTGCTAATTTTATTTTAGTGGGAACTGTCAATCTGGTTTCAAAGTGGGCCCTTAAAGCTTTACGTGTTCCAAATTTCTCTGCTTAAAATGGAGAGCATTATGTAAGGTAGGTCTACAAACATAATTCTTTCAGGTCAAGGCAGACTTTGATCTCCATGTCACATCAATTAAGCGATTCAGCTCCTTGAGCTGTTGGATTGGGAGATAAAAGGTTCTTCAGAACTGTCATCTGAAGTTTTGTGTGGTTTATTGTTGTTATTTTCTAATAGCACAACTCACCGAGGAGAAAAGCTCAGGTGTATTTTCACTGCTTGATGAAAAAATCTCAACCATGATATTTTTACACCTCACGGAGATATTTTGTAGTTGTTCACTTAGTATCCATGCTGTTGTTTCAGGAGCCTTGTTTTGGGTTGGTTTGTATTTTCTTATATTACAAGAGTGTTTAAAATATTTGAATTTCTCAATAGTTGCTTCTCACTTCTTTTTGGAGTGGCATTTTCGGAGAAGATGTTGGCTTTGCTCTGTGCCTTAGCTGGCAAGGTTGTGACTGGTTTGAAACACAACAGGTTGTAAATCCTGAGTGGATTCCTGATATTTTTTCCCCCCTTTATTTTTCCAGGTGGCAGGCATTGCACTTTTGTCTTCTATCAAACCATCCTCACCTTAATAAAAAGTTGCATCATTTCTGTCTACTACATCTAGATTTGAAGAGCTGACAGCTCCTACAGGTAATTTAATTTAATTTAATTTAATTTCATTTCATTTCATTTCATTTCATTTCATTCCAGGTGTAAATGAGATATCTAAAATTTTAGTTCTTTTAAAAATCATTATTAGAATCCTTTCATATCAGATCTTTTATTCTGAAGAGCACTGATGTGAAGTGATCTGTTTGAAAAAGAGAAATCTAGAAAAGGTTTGGGTTTGGTTTTTTTTAAATATTTCAGTTCTTCAGTAAATTCAGAAATTTTACATTCAACCTCAGCATCCAATCACGCCACAGATTCACTGCAGCAGTAAAGACACGATTTATTAAAGAACCTGATGATGGTGTTCCCGCTGCTGCATCCCGGGAGTCTGATGTTATCCCTTCTTGAATTGCCGTTTGGAATAAAAGTCATGGGCATCCAGAGCGTTTCTTTCTGAGCACTGCCCATTATTTCCCGGCACTCCCGTCTCTGAATTCCTTCCAGGCTGTACATCCGCACGTTTCCAGCAGATGGCAAGAGATTCCCAGGCAACTCTCTGGGAAGCACAGTTGTGTAGACGATGCTTACAAGTCCTACGTCTTTATTTGAGTGCTCGGGGCTGCTGAGAACCGCCCTTTAAAAATCAGTTTAAAGGGGAAAAAAAGTGTTTGGGTTAATTATTGCATTAATCTGAAGTGCAGCTTGAGCCATCAGACGCAAAGTACTTGTCTGTTTCTGACAAGGTTGACCCAAAAAACTCCTCCTTTTCTCCCTTCTAAATGCTCCAATGCAAACATCATCATGGCAGCTACTTCTTAAAGACAATTGTTGCAAAAAAGGGGCAATCAGTACTAATTTCACCTCGCTAGAAGACAGGTATCCTGTTAGCACATGAACTCATGACTCAAAACCTTCAGCTCTATCAGGACCTTTCAAGTTTCCAAGGTTTTAGAGATTTAGTAGGGATTAGAATGATGCTTTCAGCCCGTGAACTAAACAACAAAGAAATGGAGAGAGACAGCTCACATCTACCAATGCATGTGAAACGTGAGTAACCAGTTCTGTATCACTTCAGAATAAAAATGCCTCCCCATCGGATGTCTCCTCAGCAGATCAAACCAGCAGCATGTGCAGGCTGCTCTCCAGCCTACTTACTCTCTCCTTTTGCCAAGGAAGAGATATTGTTTCTGTTGAAATAACTGGCAGCGAAACCGTTGGGTGCAGTGGGAATGAATTTGGGCCAGGTGCCACCAAGTTTGGATAAAAATAATAAGGCAAAGCATTAATATATTTGAACATAAACTGGAGTAAAAGCAGATATTCCACATAATATCAGAAATCACCATGGCAATTCTTTGTAGATTTTCTTGTTGGCTTGAATATTAGTGTTTTTCTAGCCCGTGTTAAAATAGACAAAATGAATAATGTTTCCAGACTATTTTAAGCCAACACCTCCCTTACTTGTCTGTCTTATATAAGATAGAAGCAACCAGAAGCTGACTCCCTTGTTGACACCTCATTAGCCAGGAGGAGAAAGAATGCTATGGGTAACCCAAACTGCATATCTTTCAAACAAAAACCAAACCTCTGTGCTTCTGTATTTACTTTATCAGGATATTTAAACAACCTGTTTGATTTTACAATACTGTAATTTATAAAGAAAATGTGGAACCTCTCGTCCTTTATATATATGCACATGCAAGCTTGTCTACGTAAAAGTTTCACCCACAAGGATGAGGGTAGGATAATCTTAAATATATCTGCAAAAGACGTAGTTGGTTTAAGATGTACAGAAATAGTTCTTTTGTATTTGTCTAAAGCTGGAAGAAATGTAGCAATAAAAGAAGAACAGCCTGGATGGAGCATTATACCAGATGTTTCCCAGATTACTCTGTATTTCATCACTCAGTCTTTATTTAATCTTAAGGCTGTAGTAATTGTGATACTGGAATAGCTCAATGGCCTATATATTGTTTTGCTGCTTCCAGCTCTGCCTGTTCCAATTGGCCAAAGCTGGCCAATTATTTAGCACTGTGGAAAGGAAAACGTTCTGCCTACCCCACTTGGTAACCCCATGAATGAAAATCGAGTTTTGTGACATTTGTGCTGCTGTCACTGAGATTACATTCCCAATAAATAATGCAACCCGTATTTGTTAGTAACTTACATTACCCAGTAACTATATTAAAGATGTTCTGGCCAAAATTAGGAAGAAGAGGCTCTTTTAAGAGTGTGGGGAATTTGAGGCATGACTTAAACTCTCTTTTTCTCTTGCATATCCAGGGTCAGCAGTGTGCAGTGTAAGGGAGTGAAAGAGGGAGTGTGTTTGTGTGGGAGTGTGTTTGTGTGGGAGCGCGCTGGTTAATTATCACAGGGTTCAGTTTCGTGCCTTTTATGTAATAATCACTGGAAGGTACAAAGGTTTGTAAATCGAGACTTTCGGTCTCCCTGGTTTTCATACCTGGGTGATAAGATTATATTGGTTTTGCCTAATGTGTTCTTGTGCCGAAGAGAAAGAAAATTTCCTCTTCTTTTCCCCTTTCCAAATGGAAAAATATTAAAGAGAACTGAGGATCAAGTGAAACAGAGGTACTGCAAGAGTTAAAGAAAGGGATACGTTTCCAGAGGTTTCCAGTGTCTCAGAAATGTGGATATTTGGATTTATTCTTTTGAACCACTTTTTCATGGAACAGTGAACTCCCAATAACATCTGATTAGTTCTGTTGGTGCTATATTTTCTGACAGTCTGGGCTTAACTGTCTTCTCAGATTTGTTTTTACTGCGCAGAACTTGGTAAGAGAAATAGCTGTGGCACAAAGCTGGTATGAGGAGAGAGCAGCTCCCTGGTGCATTGTGTAATGAGGGGCTTGGGACCTCAAATTAATTCCATTTATGACACAGTGCCTTTCTCATCTGTCTACCAAATCCATCCGACAACACGTATTCATTGCCAATTTTTTATTCCGTTTTCATTAGGAAGAATCAGCTGTCTAGGTTTGTAACATATATTGCACACAATGTTGTTTTAATATCAAACAGGCTTTCAACCATGGCAGGTGGTTTAAGCTGCTGTAATAAACAGGGCAGGAGGGAGTTGCTTCAGATCTTTTTTTTTTTTTAACAAAAATATTCTCAGAAACTTTCAATACGCTTTTGGTTATCTATTCTGCTTCAGAGACAAATATGCAGGGTGCTGCTTTGCTCCTGAGGAGAAGTGCTGTTCCAGGGTAATGACTGGGAGTATTTAAAATCAGAGCAATCGTATTAAGTGTTTTGTTGTCCCAACAGCAGAAGCCTCATTGAGCTAAATTGGTTTCTCTCCATTATCTATTGGATTAGCAAACGAGTTAGGAACTGATGGGAGAGCTTTTACTTTAACTGGGATAAATGCTTTCATTTTTACCCAGGAACAGGACAGACCTTTCTGGTTTTTAACCTCTTCATGGGGCTGTCATTATTAAAGCCAACATTGCTTTCAAACAAATGCAGCATCTTGCTCTTCTTCGTCATCTTTCATCTTGTGCTTTCTGATTCTTTTCAGCCTCGTGAGGCAGCAATAGCTATTTTTTCACATCAGTACAGCAGCGTGCATAAGTGCCCCCCAGAAAGCTCTCACAAACACACAATGGCACTTCCCCTTCTGCTGTCAGGGCCAAAGGGGACTTTTGCAAACCCTTGGGCACTGGAAAGGCAGGATGTCATTATGGGATGAAATCTCTAGGGTCATTCTGATTTTCCTTCTAATGCATTTTATCTTCCAGTTCAATAGTTGGAATGCCTATTTTGTCCGTTTATAGAAGCTCTCCAATTCCTGTATATCTACATTTTATTAACACTTCACATTTAGAATGATTACATTAACACATATCCCACTCCTTTTCTCACAGACACGCCAGTCCATAGAGCAGTACTATAAATTGCTGAAAGGAACACAAATGCTTTCAGGTGCAGCACAGAAAAAGTGCCTTCTCATCTGTCACATACTCTTTTTTATGGCACGAGTACAACCCATCCAAAGTCAGCATTCAACTGATATAAAATCTGCCTTATTTCACTTTATTAAGGGCATCATGAAATTAGAGTTAAATAGGGAATTGTCTTTAGATGTTAATAGGTACAAAGTAGTAAGATCTGGGGATTTTTAAATATGATGATTTCAAATTTTAAAAAAAAAAAGTGAAGCATACACAAAAGTATAGAAGATTCAAATTTATGCAAAACTCCAATCAATTCACCATACTCCTGTACTGAAATGTCTCCTTGAAAGTTTGAATGGCATCTGAATTTTCTGTTTCTGGCTCTGGCAACCAATTTAAGAAAACCTCCCTCTTGTTGATGGAGATGTTTTGTCTTGTGCTACTCATGCAAGTGCAGCAACAGCAGCTGAAGCTCCCGTTCTCCCCTCTGCTCCCCTCGCTCCTGGGAGGGACACGTTGCCATATGTGCGCTCGCAGGGCGCTTTTCTGACTCCCTGCAACCTCCTGAGATATTTCTTTCCTTTTATTTATGCTTCTGTCTACATCACCGTAGGTAGCCTGGCATTCTGGCTTCGGGGTTTTTTGAGGAGATTGCTGCCACCTTTCGCTTTGATCAGCCACGCCGAGCTGTGCACCTTGAAGATCTGCAGTCAAGCCACAGAAAAAAACTCCCTGAATAAATCTTGTGGAGCAGTCAGCAGGACATGCAGCCTGTGACTGTCTCCCAGATGGAGAAGCAACTAATTTTGTCCAATAACCCCATGTGATCAGTCAGTTGGCTGCAGTGGAAGGAGTTATGTCAGGTGCACAGTTACGAGCTATTACTGCTGAAGTAATTCGATTAGACATTGCCTTTCGAATATCTGCAGCCACCTTCTTGCTAATTACTCGCATTAACCAGCCACTGCACACAGAGGGACTAGGGCAGAGCTTCCTTCTCTGCTCTTTCATTACTTTAATTCCAAAAATCATGGATTATTTTCTTATGATTTGCACTCCTCAGGAACTTGTGAATATTCCTTCAGCTGGATTTAATCAATAATTTCACTCTTAGCAGAAGATACTGCCATTAACAGGCTACATAATAAAATAATATTTGGAGAAAACAGTGGGATACAAAAAAGTCTGGATTCTGCTTTCACTGATTTTAAACTGAGGGTTATTCCTGATTTTTGCAAGTGTAACAGAAGGTGGTGGCACTGTGGTCTTTCTAAAGGATGTAGTATTTTTTGGTGATGGTTGACAGAAAAAGCAACAACTTAGTAAAGAAAAGGCATTGTAAACTCATGCTTCTGCTGCTTTTATTCCAGTCTGCATTAAATCAGTATATAGAACAGTAGGAATGATTCAGAAGGTGGCAGGAGAGGTTGAATTTCCTTGGAGAGAAAGTGATTATGACCAAAAACGCAGTTAGGAAAAGAAAATAGTATATTTCTGTAATGTAGCATTTCATTAACATCAGGAACAAACAGTAAGAAAAATAAATTAGAAAGAGGAGAAGCAGGAGGAAAGGAAAAGAAGCCTGATTACCTGGATCTATTGAAGGAGGTGCACATTTTCATTATCATTCTGGATGAGGTGAAATTGGAGTGAGACTTTGCTTTAATTCAGTATGTGAGTCTCACAAACTACAGTAAATAGTACCATGAAAGTACCAGTTGGATACACTTACCTAGCTGGAGGATAAGAGCTTCTGCTTCTCCTGAAGGGTTTTTCTTCTGTAAAACTCAAAGATACAGGAAAGAAATCATTATAGCAATTTTGCAGATGAGGTGTTGAGTAAGATTCCCCAGCAGGTCGGTGGTGAGGTGCCGGGGCAGGATCCGGGTGTCTCAGTCCAGGGTGGGATTGGTGAGGACTTTGTGCAGCAGTTACAGCTCGATGTCAGTTGGGGTTTCCCAGCACTCTGTTGGCTGACAGCTTCTCCGTGGTAACAGAAACTAAAGACTGAGGTGAACCTAAGCCTGCCTTGCAGTGGAGCATATTTTCTATTACAGCCCAGCTCAAGGTCATTATTTTTTCCTCAAAGCATTCTCTTACTGCACTGATACTGAACAAGTTGAATCTAAGTTATAAATCAGTGCTAGAATCTTTTATCTTTCAGAGCTGGTCATATGAAATCAAACCATGAACCACAGCTGGGTTAAGGCAGGAGGAATGTGTGCATGCTCCACCTGGATCAAATCCTTTTTTTACTCTTATTTCAACTATAAATCATCAGCCACATGTTCAAGAGCCTCATCCTAAATGCCAGCAAAACTCTTCCCTCACCTGCAGCTTCTGCCTTAGTCCCTCTCCAAGCTTCTTTCCATTGCTTTGCTTCCTCTTTCCCTCTCTCTCACTTCACCTTTTCTTTTGTGTCAGTCTCTGTTTCTAAAACAACCTCTCCCTTTCAAGGCAACAATCTCCTCAAAATAAATCTCCCTCTTGTAGTCTCTTACGTTGGCTTCCTACACGAACTGTATTTCCATTTGTTTAATCCATATTCCAATATATTTGCTGTGGAGATGTGAGAGAATAATTGTGGAACTGGTTTGTCGTGAGTACCGTGTTCACTTGCCGAGTTCACTGAGATTATTTACAGAGCAAAGTGTTATTTTGCAGGAGTTGGGTGAGAGATCTAGTCCTGAATTAAGCAGCGTGTATGAGGACCCATAAATTTCACTGTTGAATAATGGAAGTGAAGAGGCCTAAGAGATTAGGTCAGCCTCTGAATAAAAACAGCAAAAATATCCAAAGCAACAGAATAACTTAAAGACAGTTATGATATTTTTTTTTTTTTTTAACTTCCCTCGGCTATTTAGGGACAGATTCAAAAAAGATATTTTCAGAGGCACACATGGTAGATTCTCACTGAAAATTAACAGCACAAATTCTGAAGTCCTTCCTGCAAATGGAGTCTGACTTCCTTCATTATCAAACACCTTTCAAATTTTTCCCAATCCAGCACAGAAAGCCTGGGCTTTCCCTGTGGTTCTAAATCACTTTTATCTATTTTGGGGCCTATTAAACTAATAAACATTTCTGTGTTCGAGTGTTTAAAATTTCATTAGCTTAGATCTGACGTGTAATACAGTCATTATTAACAATTCAGTAGAATTTTATGTAATATATTTTATTTCATGCTGTGACTAAGAGCATTGAAATTTTTCAATACTTTATCCAAGACAAATAATATTTTAAGAAAAAACCTCCACTCCCCTCTATTCCTTTTTATGTTGTTCATGAGATTTTTCTGATTAGAACTCCAGCTTCAGCACTACTGTTAAACCTAGACCAGCCCACAGATGCAGAAAACCACTCATGTGCAGCAGTGAGGAATTAGCTCTTTCATTACAAAAAAAAAAGGAAATTATCTGAGTGTGAAAAGCCCAATCTTCATTACTGATCAACCCCTGAAGTGGAGGAAAACCATGGTCATTTAAGATTTAAACTTTCGCTACAAATATGTACATATGAAAAGTTGTCTCGTGGTGTTACAGGAAAGAAAGAGCTGGGATTGTTTGGCAGAGTGCAGTCTGACTGTATCAAATCAGGCCAGCAATAAATTGCTGCTTTTAGGAGGAATTCATAGCAGGACTTTCTTCACTTCAGAAGTGTCTGGAGCTCGCTGGAAAATATTTTGAGAAGAGACGCCTCAATTCAGTTTCAGGGAGGGCTTTTTTAGCCTGTGGGTGTTGTTCAGTTTGCAGGTCTTGGGATGAATTTTCCTTTTTCCGTTGTCTTTACATTGTGTATGCGACCCAGTATATAACATTGACTGCTGCAAAGGCTGCTGGGAACACGGCTCTGGCGTAAATGTCAATGGTGTCAGCATCGATGGGCTTGAAGAGGGACTTCAGGCCAGTCTTTTTGTCCAGTTTCATCCCCTGCTGCTGTTTTGTCTCCCCAGTTTCTATTTCTATTGTGCCATATGATCCAGGCAGGCTTCTGGGAATCCGGTGCTGCCTGTTGGAAATGGCCAGTTCCTGGTTCACACCAGCTATGGAGAGGGAGAACAGAACAATGGCGTTCTTCACGTTGATCTGCGAAGGGAAGAGGAGAAAAATGGCAATTTATAGGGCAAGGGTGTTGTTTTGAGTTTTGCAGTTTTTCAGTGTTTGTCTTTGCTGTAATACTTTCTCACGCATGCTGTTGTAAACATGGCCATGTTTTTGCTAACTATCCATGGTTTTGCTAACTCTCCATGGTTTTGCTAACTGTCCTTGTTGTTTTCATTCCATTCTCCTAGGCAGAGACATGGGATGGATTTTTCCTTTGACCAGTGTGATTGAGAGGTGGTAATTTCTACCTCCAATCCCCAGTAATTTCTAAGAACATATAAATAAAAGTCAGAGAGTTCTGCCCTCTCTCTTTTAGCTCTCTTTTAACTCTCTCTTAGCTCTCTCTTTTTTAGCTCTCCTTTTTAGCTCCTCGGCCTGTTCGGCTACGTGTGTTTGTGTCCATACAGTGCGACATCAACACAAGGGCAGTGCCATTCATCCAAGCTATCCATGGCACTGATGGGGTGAAACACCTCTGGGGTCCATAAATGCTGAATTAGGTTTGGCCCTTGCTCTGGCAGAACTGATAAAAGCCTCTGTGCTACCCTGGGTAATTCTGGTTATGGCTTTACATGCTCTGAATTGCTGAGGCACCATCGAGGACATTCTCAAAGCCTCCTTAGGAAGAACTTGTAGAAAAAGGTCACGGAGCAGGGCGATTGCTTTGGCAGAGTTATTCCCAGCCTCACACTTACTGACCTCTGCACTCTGCCGCCTCGCCTTGATCTTGTTCTTCTGCTTTTTCATGTAGTCAGCATTGAAATGTGCAAAGGCGTATTCCACCAGTGCAGCGAAGACAAACACGTAGCAGATCCAGAAGTAAACGTCCAGAGCCTTGATGGCAGAGGCTCGTGGCAGCGAGGATCGGGCACTGACCATCAGCGTGGTCATTGTGAGAACAGTGGTTATACCTGCAGGGTAGCACGAGAGAGAGATATAGGCACTAATAGACAGGAATATATCTATTAACACCAGGCTGAGGATTACTTTCACAGTAAAAGCCCCTTAATACTGTGGCTTCTGATTTTCAAAACAGGGGAAGCTGTAAAAAAATGCATTTGTATGACTAAGGCAGCTTTGAACAAATTATCCTTGGTTTTGTCCTAGATCAGGAGAAACAAAACCCAAAGACTTAACCCTCAAACACTTTTGCATCTGGACTGGCAACCCTTCCTCAGACAAACAGACCCACAAACTGCAGGAACCTTTTCTTATCACTGCCCCAGTTCCTTCAAATCACTTCTTTCATTTCTCTCACAGTCATTACTGCTTTTAACCCTCCCTCGGTGGTTATTTGCTGTTCTTTACTGAGGCAGCTGCTCTGATAACGTGACAGAAATTAAACCAGGAGGGAAATCGTTCAAAGATGCAAATGTAAACACAGTGGTCATAAATGCACCTTTATGGACAATGAGGATTGCCAGAGAGCACAATTACCACTTGAGCACTCCCTCCCCGTGAGTCCCCCAGGCCATCTGGTTTACCTAGTGACACCCTGGCAGGCACAGCTGACTGGCTGATCCAGAAGGACACCCACGACATGGCCACCAGTAGGATGGAAGGGACGTAAGACTGGATGATGTAAACTCCTCGGTTTCGCCGAAGGTGGAAGTGGAGACTGAGCCTGGGAAACTGACCTGCTGGAAGAGAGAGCAGGCGGAAAGATTCCGGCTGCGTGAATTACAGTTCCACTGGTGCTAAAAATGACATTTCCTGTAATGACACAGAGCTGCGTTCTTTAACACCTTCTGGACAAGGATCACAAAAAGCTTTTTTGAGGGCTGCTCGATTGATGCTTCCTAAACCCTGCACGAGGTACTGCAGCTCTCATCAGCTAAGAATAGGTCAAATGATTTGTCTCAGGTCATATCAATGCCAGATCTGAAAATAAAATCATGAGTCTTCTCAAATAACAGTATTGCTTCAAAATGTGTACTGTCTTATCATCTGCTGTAGAAAGTCCTCCAGATACTAAATTTAGATTTTTTAAAAGGCCAAGTTAATTTCAAACTCAAAAAAGAGCTTAGAGGAGATGTGCAGCATAAATGAGAATCTGAATACATGAAAGAGGATGAAAAATCAGCAGGAAAGAAATGACTCCAATCTTGTACAAACATTGCAATAAGCCCAGTGATAGACATACACACCCCTGACTTCCACGGGGTAGAATTAGACTGATCTGACTGTACGTCATAAGCTTCGTTACATCAGGCCTAATGGAAATTTTTCTTGATCTGAAGTCGCAAATTAGGTCAAGAAAATGTGAGCTATACCTCAAGTGCTTTTTATCAAGTGCTGCCTGGCTACTCCACGCAGTATTTTGTCAAGCAGAGAGAGCTAAAGGACAGAACGTGCTACAGTGGCTACCTGGAGGCTCAGCAGAGAATGGCACTTCTTACGAGTGGAAGCTGAAGAAAACTCTTATCAGACACCTGACAGCTTCTTAAATTAGTTACTTGGGGAGAAGGATTTTCTATTAAAGATAGAGGAGGTTTCTCTCTGCGGGAAAAAGTCCCTGAATTGAAGAAAGATTCTGTTACCAGATTTGAAGTTCATAATTTCTGTTGTGAACTGGTAATTGGTAATTGTGAACTGAGCGAGCTGCAGCTTATCCAGCCCGTGGATCTCGTCCTGGTTTTCTGACCAGTGGTAGACAATGTCCTCTGAAGAGTACCCATCTGCCAAAAGAAAGCTGAATAAACACAAAGTTCAAGGGAGAAATTGAGAGCTTAGAGGATTCATAGGGGAAGTTCTCTGATTCCTCTGCCATGCTGATTTCCAGCAGGCACGCTGCAAACGTGCTGAGATTCAGTCTGGATAATTCTCTCTGCTTTGGAGAGGTGCAGGGCACCAGGGCCGTGGCAGAAAGGGGGGATATGTACCAGGGGATTTATGGAATATGCAAATCCACGGGAAATCAATCTTTCCTACTTTCACTGTTCATAGACAACTTGCTACTAAAGCACTCATTTGTTTAAAGAGACTTTATTTCTGTTTGTTTCACTGAAATTAAAACACTCAAATTCAATTAAAACATTCAACCCCCACCAAAACTCCCTGCAGAACTCGCTGGGAGAGAGAATGAATTGCTGGGGCACTGTCTGCTGCCTCTGCATTTGGTGATTACATAAGTAAAACTGTAGATTGCTATTTTTGACAGGATAAAATGGTATTGTGGTTAACTGCCTAGAAAACAAAGTCAGTGACAAAAAAGAAAATTAGAAACTTGCATCAACAGGCCAAGGGATCTGCTCAGGATCTGCCATTCCCAGATCTCTGGAACCCTCAGGACCTGTAGGCTCCTTGATTTAAAATCCTGATTCATTTCCGCTGACTGGGTGGTCCCTGCTTGTGTCAGTGGTGATTTTCATTCAGAAATATTGATGCTCATGGGAATTACATGCTGATCATAGATGAAATACAAGTTGGATAAAATGTAAATTCATTCTTCACCCTCCTTTGCGAGTACAAAAGAATTAAGCCCATCCAGGCAGTATTCGGATGGATTTCTGTGTAACAGATACAGGAATGCCAAGGCAAGTTAAGAGCTGTGTGAGGGTTAGTCACAATGGCATTCATTAAAATGGATAAAGAATTTTCTTTTTCCTATTTTCTCATAAATTAAAAATAGCACATCACATTTTGCCTGTGGGCTTTTCCACTTGTTCTCTCTGGATTGGATACAAACCTCGGCAATGCCAGTGACTGTCACAAGTGCACAAGGTTTCACATGAAGCACAAAGTTCCCAACATTTGTCAGCAGGACTGTACATTGCTCATCATCCCTAAATGAAATCCTAGAGTTTTGGATTGGAGCAGGGTTAAGCTGGTATTGAAAAGCCCATAGTGTGATGCCCAGCTCAGGGAATGATGCGATTTCTGTTGGTTCTAAAGCCCAGGGCACCCCTGACGTTCCACTGAGTAACGCAGAGTCATGCCAGCCCACCCCAGCTATCGCAGCGCCACACATGCAGGCTCCACACAAAACACAGAGGCACTCAGCCCTTACAGCTCTCCAAATCCAGCATGCACTCCTGCTCATCCATCGGGTACTTGGAAAGGTCCATGTCACAGGCCACTGTTGAGGTAATCCTGTCCGAAGCAACGGGAACCCAGTTAGTTACATCCAGACAGAGCCTCTGCCTCAGAACTCAAAAGACTCAGTGGAAAACTTTGAAACTTTAATACCAACAAAGGAAGCTGTTTTCAAAGTCTTTATGGCTGTTGCCTGAGTCTGTGGGAAACCCAGAGGCAGAGGAATTGAAGAAAGGTCAAATGACTTAACGTCAGAGGATTCTGCAGCTACTGATGATGATAAAAAGGAATTTTCTGATTCAATCTCCTCCCTTTCACTGTCCCCAAGATCACTACCAATACCTTAAGGGGGACTTTGGATTTACCGTTTCAAAGGTGCACATTCATTATTTTTCAGAACATTACACAATTAACTTTCAATATCATTACTGAGCTCCAGCCACAGCCCTCTTTCAAAGTGAGAAATGCCACTTTGTCTGTGTGAAAGATGAGGAAGCTGAGCCTGAATCAGGCTCACAGTTCCCTTGGAAAATAGCGAGAGAGGAGAAGAAAATCTCTGCTCTGTATTCAGCACCTCCTTGCCTGGTGACCAAAGCCATGAGATGCTTCTCTCCCGTTGAGGGCACTCTGGCCATGATCAGTGACTGCAGTGCAAAAATTGTTAGTGCTGCCAAAGAGACCTCCCTGACTTCTCCTTATGAAGAAAAGGACGGTGTATAAGAGCTTTCCTTCCATTTTAAATTAATAATTATTTTAGGAAACCATCCTAGGAATGCTGAGCGATTATAGAATGCTCAAAAAGTTAACACAAAGCAGAGTACACTTGTGCTGATTGTCACTCACCTGATGCTGTATAAAATGACTCCGTCTGGCTGGAGCCTGATGAGTTTGTTTTCCACAGTCACATCATGGAACCAGGCAGACTTGGCATTGACTATGAAAGTATCTGGCAACCAGAGCTTGTCCACGAAGCGGCTGTCGAGGCCCAGGGTCTCGTTGGTGTGGTTGTAGGACAGGCGGTCGTCCCGCCAGCTCTGGTGCAAAAATACTGTCATGGTGTATTCCTGTGACAGGAGAAATCCCAGTCAAGAAGGGATGCTGCAATGATGTCTTGGAACTTGGCCAAAAATCATTGTCTTAGCCTAGAAATATATTATTTGCTTTTGGTGCAAATACATGTTTTTGTACTTAGTCAACCAGGGAGCTGCCCAAGCATTTGACGCTCAGTCATATGCTCCTGCCATGGGTAAGCACAAGATATAAAAAAGTGATTCAATATCAACGTTATATATAACACATTGCAAGAGCTGCATAGGTCTGAATGAAGAAAACCAGTTTATAGATCTCACTAAATACAACTTCTGGTTTTGAACCTTTGCTTTTTCTAAAGCACAACTAAAAAATCTGATACCGTACCATGTTCACTTCTGAGATGTGGTCAATGCTGGCTACCTCGATTGCCAGAGCAACGTTAACGGGAGGACCTGAGAAAAAATGTTTGAATGGAGTGATTTGTATCATCATAGTACCCATAAAATATCAATGACCCCAGAGTGTTGATTCTTTCATACAGAGTGAGTTCACCGAAGTGTTTTCCATTATAAAGTACACTCCTAAAGCAAAAGTTTTAAATCTTTTACCTATTGTGCCCTCAATTTCCAACAGCACACCTCACTCCAGTGATAACAGACACAAGATAAAATCACAACTACTGAAAATGATGGAATCCTTTCTGGAAATCACATTAGCTCGTTTAAGACAGCATGACTTCAAGCAGATGCAGAAATCATCACCATTTAATGAAACACAAAATTCCTTCAACTTAGAAGTCAACGATTTAAGAACTGCATCAGAAGCCTGTGTTGCTGTTGAACAGTCTGTCTCTTGTCAAAATCAAGCAAATTGTTGATTGTTAATCTTTCCCAGCATCCAAGTAAAAGACAATCAAAAGTTTTTAATCGTTTCAAGTATGAAGTTCACATAAACATCAGAAGGATTGTAAGAACCAAAGAGACGTTATTTATTTATTCCCCAAGTCTCACCTCCAATCCCAGGCCTGAAATTTCGTGCGTAGCCTTTCATCAAATCATCCAGGTTGGGCAACCAGGAGATTTCGATGTTGGAACCTATGTAATCTCCGATGTCACTCATAGCTCTGGGTGAAGAGGAAAAGTATCTTAAAACCTCCCATGTTTGCACACAGAAAAATGACAGGAAATGGAAGTCATTGACTTATTTTACACCGGAGACCACCTACAGTAGAATCTGTATTGGAGATTTAGAGGAAAAATACTGTCTATTGGTAGGAAAACCATTTCAGATATTTCTGTTTAAATCAAAACCAATTTCAGCCCTCTTTCTGAAATACAAGCACATAGTTTTAAAACTTTCTTTCTTTCTAAAAAAAGTAAGAAAAACACATTTAGAAATTTAGGAAAAGCATGAGGGAGACCAAGATACTTTGTGTACTGCCTAAAATGCATCTGTGGATGCTGAAATGCAGCTGTGACAGCTCCTTACTCAGGAACAGCTGAGATCAAGGAGGCTGGAGGATTGTCAAATGTGAGGGGAAAACAGGAAAAAGTGCACATCTGGAATGTGGATAGCAGGCAGCAGGTTTCGGTCGGGAGAGGATGTGTTGCTGTGGGATTTGTGCTCGTGGTTCAGCCCCTCCCAGCGATGGGGCTCCCTCTCTTGGGTGCCTCCTTGCCAGCCCAGCGATGCTCCTTGGAGACATTAGCCCAGGGTCTTGGTGGCATTTGCCAGCCCCTGGCAGCTTCCAGCCCCTCAGGGTGGCACAAGCAGTGACGAGGATACTCCAGCATCTCTAACAAACAAAGGCAGGGTTCTGTTGTGTTCAGTACCTGCTGAACCGAGCCGGCAGACTCCAGCTGGAGATCTGTGCTGCTCCCGTCGTTCCTCTCGCTCGCGGTGACTGACAGGGCAGGAGCAGGGAAATGAGGGGCTGGCACAACGTCCGCCACCACTCTTTGCAAAGAGAGGGATTGCCAGTGGTTTGAGAGGGCCTGGCACTGAGTGTAAGTGCTGGAACAAAGCTGCCTGAGATGCTTTAGCATCTCCCACCCAGCCCAGCTATGAACATGGCATTTGAGAGGAACCCATGACTTGCAAAAGAAGAGAAATGGTTAAACCTCCATGCAAGGCTGCAGAGTAAAGCACCACAAACACATTCTGCCTTGGTGCTTACATAACTTTCTTAGAGTGTTCATGTGACATTGACCCACATAAAGCACATGGTTTTTCTCTCCAAAATATGCCAGCCTGGGCATTCAGCTCAGCACGAGCAGTTATGGCCAGCACAGGAACGGAGTATCCCACAATAACCAACTCTTCTTCTCACAGGAAAATGAAAGAAAAACCTTTGATTGCCCTGGACTTAAAATTCTTGTCTGGACTCAATCCTATAAGGAATTACAGGGCTTACAGTGTGTAAATGTAAGTTTGGAGCAGCAGAGACACTGAAGTCTTGCAGTAGCAGAGCTGTGAAAACTTCTGGGGCCTCACAGCACAGAGACACTGCTCCGAGTGGAACTTCATTAGTTCCCAGCAGAATGTTCGTTAAATGGCATTGATAACATTTCCTTGCCATGAGCACACTGTTGTGTGTTCATCTCAAATTCCTACCCCAGCTATTTCTCCCTCTGTCTCTTCTGAGGAAGGATCTTGGAACTCTCCAAGACATGTTTCCAGCTACACAAATTGGAATAACATAATTGATTTAGACACGGGCTTTGAAGATTTATAACAGATGTCGACAGAGGTTTTTTCCTTCTTTATTCAGTCTCAACAACTGTATCAGCACTTCTTTCTATCAGACTGCTGGTCTTTTCATCATCCAACTGTCATTATTTACTTTAATGAAATTAAACCTTTATAATAAGTTTGTTTAAAAACATACTTATATGTAACTTACAACCTCAGCCACATGGAATGGTGTTTCTAATCAGTAAAATGTCAGAGCTCCTTTTACACGTAAAGAATGGTACCCTATGTCTTTTCCTAATTAGAGTAAATGACTACAATACACTTGAAAGAATATATCTGCCTAAAATCTCTTCGCCTTTTCAACAGAAGGTGTTGCTTTTCGGCTTCTGTTGCTAAAACAGCAACCAAGTTCAGTCAAGTGTTTTGAAAACAGAGCCCAAGTCAGAAGGTGACAGCACTGGAGTGCTGCACCTCGTGGGCCTGATCATGTTTTGACAAAGCACTTGGAGTGCGGCCGCTCTCCCGTGTCAGGATTCTATTTTAATGGCATTAAGGAAAGCCGCGGAGCTCAAAGGAAGTTGAAATGATGAGAGTCGGGTTAAAGACTGAGGGCTATAGCCTGCCATGTGTTTTAAGCAGATTACAATCTAGAGGGAGTTTTACTTAAATATCCATGACACAATTAAAATAAATCTTGTTTCTATTATTAATAAAGCCTGAGGGTCAGCTCATCAGTGTAACAAATGTGCTGAAGTTAGTGGAGCTATATGCATTTAATACCAGGGGGGTTATTAAAGTATTACAGCTGAAATAATTTTATGGCTCGATTTACCATGCCGTGATAACTCCTTTGAGTCATTCCCCCAGACTTCTGCATGACACAGCCGGTGCTTTAAAGTTACATGAAGGATGGTGGGGGAATTTCATTCATCCTTGATAAGCAGTTGGGATTATATACGGCCTAAAATATTATTCATTCTTGTACCTGAAAGAGGAAGACCAGCATAGAAAAGATGCACTGGAAGGGATTAACTTTTCATAGTGTAAGCAGCAAGGATGAAAAGAAAGGAAACTACTATCAGTTGATTCAGCAACTTCACGTCCCAATGTAAGCTGCCGTGAAGCTTGTTTTAGTAAGAAGTAAGGTAAAAATTCTTAGTAATTTTTAGTAAAAATTCTGGTGTTGAATTGTCAAATCCAAGGGGTAAAAGAGCTCCTCAAAAGCTTCTCTTCAGTTTGCACCAGGCCAGCGTGGGGGGCCTTGTTGTCTTGAGTTTTGCAGTTTTTCAATGTTTCTCTTTGCTGTAATACTTTCTCACGCATGCTGTTGTAAACATGGCCATGTTTTTGCTAACTATCCATGGTTTTGCTAACTATCCATGTTTTTGCTAACTCTCCATGGTTTTGCTAACTGTCCTTGTTGTTTTCATTCCATTCTCCTAGGCGGAGACATGTGATAGATTTGTCCTTTGATCAGTGTGATTGAGAAGTGGTAATTTCTACCTCCAATCCACGGTGATTTCTAAGAACATATAAATAAAAGTCAGAGGGTTCT
Source organism: Pomatostomus ruficeps (assembly GCA_013400735.1). Classification (NCBI taxonomy): domain Eukaryota; kingdom Metazoa; phylum Chordata; class Aves; order Passeriformes; family Timaliidae; genus Pomatostomus; species Pomatostomus ruficeps. The sequence goes on along the minus strand of VYZT01007419.1, from coordinate 10,841 downwards.
GCCCTCTGTCTTTTGACTCTCTCATTTGGCTCTCCTTTTTAGCTCCTCGGCCTGTTGGGCTACGTGTGTTTGTGTCCATACAGTACAACACCAACAGGACCTCACTGGCTGAACAGCAACAGTCCTGTGGATTTCTGTCCCTCTGGAAGCCGTTCCCAAATCTAAAGCTGAAGAAGACAATCCACGCTCTGACTCCGTACACATCTCATTGCAAGCAGATATTTTTGAGAATATATTTGCATCCATCCATATCTGGAGCTTAAGCATTGGGAGAACTTCAGCTGAGCTCGTTGTAAATAGATCACGGCTGCCTAAACCAAGGAAGCGATAGTGACTCCCCTGCACAGACAAAGGGGAAGGAAATCCCCGCTGATAAACTGCACAGAGCTGTGATTAGAAACACCTTCTGTCCCTCATACCGACACAGGTTAGGGAAAGCAGCTCCAAGCAATGAATGTCACATGACAGAGCAAAGAGACGCATCTCTTTCAGGGCTAAGTACTAGCTGTTCTAGAATAAAAAGTACACAAATCCCAAAATCCTTCCTGTCCGAGCTGACATCTCCCTCCCAGCTGCTGCAGGACCAGGCATCCTACTAATGTGGAGTGATCTGGGGGAGAAACATCAGTCAGCCTGGACAGCACATCTTTCAAGGGCTTGTCAGATAAGTGAGGTTTTAGCTCTCTTCCAGAACACTGCTTGAAAACAGTTGCTAGAAGTTGATCAATATTACTAGAAAATATCTGGTATTTAAATCAAACCAAGGCAAGAGGCAATCTGTAAGTTCCATGCGAACGAGAGCACAACAGCAGCTGAGTAAGGGACAGTATTAGCAATTTCATTTTTGCAAGGGAGTGCCAAAATCTCTGGGAGCTGTGCAAAAAGCTCAGCAGCATCTTTAAGTCAGGGGCCAGTGAGACACTGATTTGGGGCCACACTGGTCAGGAGGGTGCACCAACTTTCTGACAAATTCACAGAGCAGTAAGATGTAGAAAATCACTTTGTTTTTGCATCTTCTGTTTCTTCTTTAGATCTGCTAACCTGATTCTTCTGGGGTTTGTGACATTGTGGTTATATGAATCTTTTAACCTGGTAGATGAAAAAAACCGGTTTGACTGGAGAAGTGGGATGGTGTACATTTCATTTTGATAAATGTTTGGGACAAATGTCCCCGATGTCCTCCCCACTGAAGAAAACTTTTCCTTGGGAAAAAGACAAGGAATATCCTGCAAGGTCAGTGAACAATTTGACCTCTGCCAAACTCCAGGATTATCCAGAGCAGGGTATGCATACCCTTCCCATCTGCCGTTCCTGACTCTAAAGGAAGCTCACTGTAAATATGTTTTGTATTTTGAAATGTAATTGAAAAAGCATTAGGCTTAATTCATGGCAACCTTTAAAACATCAAAGCCTCTCTGGCAGTTCTAAGCTACAGAAAATGGACCACTCTTTGCATACATTCACGTGTCAAAGCTGCTCTGTTTCCACGAATAGAAGGAAAAGGCTTAGGGAGCCACACAGCAGAATGACAATTAAGTGCGAGAGTATAAAAGTCACTTAACAGAGTAGAAACTTAAATATAAAATATACACCTCTTTTCATTAGAGAACTAAAATCTTTCAGTAAGGAATTACAAAGTACAGGCACACACCCCAAAACTCCTATCAGGAGTGCTCTTTCCCCATGCAAACGAAGAAATATTTCCCCAAGTGTCTTTCTGCAGATGATCTCACTCACTGTGGCACATTTATTATTGCAGCATCCACAGCATCTCCAACTCTGATGAAATAGTGGCAGCCACAGTCTTTGCCCCAAAGACCTGTCAATCACTTAAATGCCAAATTTCTTGCCACTAATCACCGTCTTGAGCAGACCAAAAAAATACTACTTTTAAAAAATGTTCACCTGACAAAAATGTGCTGACTTAGGTTGGATTTGGCTCGTTCACTCCAGTCAAATAGCACACACGACAGAGAAATTGCTTCACACACAGCTAAAGCGCCCTGGAAGGATGTTCAGAAATGCTAAGAGGAAGCAGCCTGCACATATCCCCACTTCCCTTCTCTGCCAAACCATAACATTATTTTCATTGGTAGTTTGGGAAGTTTTTTATCTCTTTTGTTTTGCTGGTGCATTTGGAAACCACCAAAATGTCCTTCCTTTTCAGAATATGTTTTTCTTACACCTGTCAATATACAGTGCACAGAACTCAGGAGCAGAGAGGGTTGGATGGCCTCTGTCATCGTAATTGTGAATCACATTGCAGTTAGAAAACAAAATCAGAGCCTGAAAATGAAGCCATTGGCGGGTTTGCCCATTAATATGTCGCTGTTCATAAAAACATCCCGTACCAAAAGCATTTTTACTAATGCAAGGATAAAATTTCACTTTAGTTCTGTTTAACTGATCCAAAGTACACATGTAAGCCAGGCTACTCCCTTTTTACAAGATTAAAGTGTCCTGCCACAGCCACCCCAAATCCTGAGTCCAAACAGAGCAGCTTTCCTTGACCGTGGAATGTCTCACACTTGGGCATATTTGGAAAACTACAAAGTGAACAGTTGGAATTTCAGAAGTTAGAATTTGCCTTGCCTGAGTCTGCCATGAGCAGATGTAATCCTAAGAAACAACTCATCACTATTGTGTAACTGGAGAAAGAAAGTCAATTAGGGAATTAATAATAAAATAAATGATGTATCCAACAAACACATACCCTGGCAGTTGCTGTGCCTAGGAGCAGACCTTGAAGACAGAGGCTGAGAAGACTGACTCTTCCTTAAAATTCTCTTCTTTTTTTTCTTTTATACTCTAACAGCACTTTTCAGCCCCCAGCCTCAATGCCAGCCCAAGTGCAGAGGGAGAAACAGGATCATTGAAATGATGGGCAAGATCTGGGTGCCCTTGAGTAAAAAGCAGTATTTCCTCTGCCTTCCCTGGAGCACTGGGTTGCTTCAGAGCCTGAGGATGCCAGGATCTGACCCTGGATAACAGATTCAAGGTCACAGGATAAATCATTCTGTCAATCCTCAGAGCAGTTGACTTGACACTTCCTCTAAGCAAGGTCCTTTTGCTTCCCAGTGAAAAAATCCGATCTCCCTGATTAATTCCAAAACCTCTAACAACAATGTTGTTTTACTACAGTTCCCACTTTGCCTCTTCCACTCTGAAGCTATTAAGGATGGCAATGAAGCAGAGGATGTCAGACCCCTTCACTGCCACGGCCACCCCTGCTCTGGGGGGTGTAGGCATGTTTTTACATGCAGCAAGTTCTTTTTTACTCCCCCCTCTATTTTCATTGCGTAATCATGGCAAGCTTTCTCCACATCCAGCCTCCAGATCTGGAGAGAATAAGAATATAGCGAGACCGTCGCTGGTTGCCTAGCTAACACCTTCGGAGGGAATGTGACTGAGAGCTGCAAATATATATCTTTCATTACAATTTAATATTTTAAGAAATTGTTTGCGTTCTCCAAACGTTTTTTTTCCCCTAAGATCTCTGCCAGTCTCTTCCTGTTAACCCAAGTTCAGGAGACTTAATGAGCGCGTTAGAAAGGAACAGTTGCATTTTGGGGTTTTATGGTGCCTATGGAGGCCCTGAGCAAAGCTATTCAGCTCGTACCCCACTGGTTGTGCTGGGGTTTCTGGAAGAGTTTCATGTTCCAGCAGGCCCCTACAGAGCTGCTGGAGGGGCTGAGGCTGAGCTGGGATGTGCAGTGCCTCACAAAGAGTGATTGCCTCCAGTTTAGAGTGAGTGCCCTCGGGAAAAGGCTTCCAGAGCACCCTGGTAAAAACACAGCCCTGACTAAGCCAAGAAACTGCTGCTCAACCTGCACAAGAGTGTCCTCGGCTGGGGAACGAAGAAAGACAAAACTGAAACAGATGAGGCACATTAAGGAAACTCTTCAGTCAAGGGCCCTTTTTCTCCTGAACACTCACTCAAAGCAGTCGTGGCCCGAAGTGCAGAAAGCATCCCTGGGCAAAAGTGGGAGCTCCAGCCAGAGCTGGCACCACTCACTCCAGCTACCCCGAGAGAACGGCTGCCCGAGGCCAGTCTGAGAAAGAATGATAAGATGTTTTCTTACCTGATACACCTGTGCTGTTGGGTGCACAGTAGAATCAAGGCAGGAAAAACCCAGGTAAGAAATTCCATTTTACTCCCATTTATTAGACAGCAGCGACCAAAACCCAGGATCCCTGGCTCTCCTGGCAGCTCCAAAGCTCCAGTGGCGTTGCCATCCTTGCCTGCTGCGCTAAGTTGAGGCTGAGTTTAAAGCGATGGATGGTTGCTCAGCAGCAGCAGCCCCCACAATCTCCACAGTGCCCGGGAGCCATGCAGGCAGCCCGGCACGGGAGCAGGGAGCAGGGCAGCTCTCCTCTCCTCTCTTCTCTTCTCCTTCCCTCTCCTCCTCTCCTCTGCGGGTGGCTCAGTCCCGCCCGGCTCCGCTGCCCTGCTCCCGCATCCCTCCCCTGCCGCGGGCTCTTCCTCCGGCCGCTCTGCCCGCCTGCGAGGCTGCTTGCCGAAAATAACCTCCAAAAGGATAGATTAATCCCACGGAGCGGGGTGGGAGCAACTCAAAGTGCTCCGGAGCCGCTAATGTCCTGCGCGCATCGTGCCGGGGAGGAGCAGGAGGAGCCGCAGCCCGAGCCGAGGGCAGGGGCGGCNCGAGTTCCCGGCAAATCCCGGCGGCACCCGGGCACCGCAGCTGCAGCCCGGCTCCCAGCATCGCTCCGAGCGTCCCTGCCGTGGAGCCGAGCACCGCGCCGAGGGAGCCGCCGCCTCTCCGCCGTCTGCGCCGTCCCGGCCCGGCGGTGCCACCGAGAGGGGCAGAGCCGGCAACGCAAACTTCTCTCGGGCTGGCTCCTGAGGGGCTTCTCTACAGCGAAACGCTCGGAGCAGCTCCCTGCTCCATCCCGGGCTGCTCGGGCTGCCGTGGTCCAGCTTCCAGCTCCGGTGCCTCGCCAACTCCCGGGACCTCCGCCGGCTCCCGGGCACCGCGGCTCCGGCCCGGGGCCAGCGGGGACCCGGCCACGGGGCTCCTCGGGACCTCGGGTGCATCTTGACTTGCAGGTCAAACTCGGTTTTCTCCTCCATATTCGCTCTTTCCTTCTCTCCTCCTCCGCCTCCTCGGCTTTTTGGTGCTGTTCAATCTCGAATGACAATTTTAAAACCAACCCACAAAGGAACCAGTGTGAAGGAGACATTTTCAAGAAATTATATCATAAAACAAAAATGATTATGCAGGTACCTTAAGATAATGAAAGGAGGGGTAAAGCGCTGGATTTCTCTTTTTGCCTGCTTAGTTCCGTATTGTTATTTAGCACCAACATTTCAAATGGCTACTGAGGGGTGGTGGGTGAGGGGAATAACAGCCCCGTGAGATCCAGGAGGAGAACAGATGCACACAATACACAGACGAATGTAACACAACAAATATAACCGTGTCATAAACCTGCGAGAATGATGTAAGGGGTTATTTTCTTCCTGCTCTTTTCCTCCCTCTGCCCATTTCAATGGCAATCCTGCAGCTAACGTCCAAAAATGAGGAAAAGACACGAATTTTAACTCAAGGAGTTGGATTGTTGCATGAAAATTTGTTTTTTGGAGGAGGGAAGCCAAACGATTTGTTATGGAATTTACCTGGTGACACAGAGAACAGAATGATTTTTTCTCTCTGTACACCAGAACACATTCACACCTTCTGGGATATTTTCAGTTGAGATTTTTTCATATTTTTCCTGCTCTAAAGGCTGATGTTCCAGTGTGCTATGTATGCTGAGAATTCCTCAGTGTTATTCTCCTCTGGCTGGACAGCTGCCACCTAATTTATTAGTAAAAAAGAACAGTTTTCTGTGTCTTCAGCATAAAAATAGCAAAAAATCCACAGAGGCACTCCGTACATTTGGAATGAGCGTCTGTGTGTATTTTATCCGTGGCTGACACACGTAAGTGTGTGAGTTTGGGTTGGTAAACGCAGACCATGGCAACACACACTCTGACCTTGCTACAAAAGTCATCATCAACACAAGTAAAGATGCAATGGCAATCGTAAAAAGCCGTGTGTAAGTTCTCTCAGATAAATAAATTACATTTTATCTATAAGGGCCTTGATTAGATCCACATATTACACAGAAGAAGGACAAATGTTTGGTCATTCAGCCTTGGATTGGGTTGGTTTTGCATACAATACATATTTAAAAGAGACTGGTACAAATATATATATATATATATATATATATATATATATATATATATATATATGGATGGATGGATGGATGGATATGCACAACCCACTCAAAATATATAACTCCTATTGCCAAAAGGAAGAGAGGAGATAAAATAATAAAGATCAACAATACATTTAATTTCCCACAATTCTAGCTAAATATCCCAAACTCATTACAGTCAATGACAGATTAAAATTGCTAAGACATAGATTAAGAAACTATTAAAATTGCCATTAAAACATCAAAACAAAACAAAATAAATAAGCTCCCCCAATCTTTCTCATCTAATCCTCTTGAAAATAATTAAAGCTTTCCTTTAGCTTTAGCTACCGGCTGGGAACTGTCAAATAGTCTTAAAAAGATGGCCCATGATACTAAATGTTTCCTAAGCCTTTTTGTCCCTGATAAACTGCTGCTTCTCCTCAGTCCCTAGGGCTTGGATGGGAATGCCCGTTCGGTGTCCTGACCGTGCACGGGGGCTCAGCAGGACCCTCGGGGTCCAGGCTGGCAGGTCACAGCCACACAGCTCGGAGCAAACTTTGATCTTTGCTGTAGAAAATCTGTAGTAAATCTGTGAAAGCAGCGCAGTGCTCCTGCAGTCAGTGTTTCTGCAGCATCTGACCGTGCCAGGTTAAAAACTGATGGGTTCCACCCACAGCCGGACAATTTTACCATGAAATTTAATCACTACTGTTTATTAAATCATTAGTTGTTATTATTGCTATATCTGATATTAGTACTATAGTTGTTAGTAGAATTACTTACTAATTCTTTAAGAATTTACCCTACTCACGTAGCAATAAAGGTCAAAACTGTGAATTATATTTTACTAGATTGAAACCAGAGACCCATATTTCAGTATCTGTCAAGTGTTTTTCTTCTGGGACTTGTACCAGGTGTGGATTTTCCCCGGTCACAGCCATCCATACTTCTGTAACTGCTATTACACAATCATTTATTGGATGGTGTCATTTGACGGGATTGAGGAGAAGCACGCTCAGTGATTTGGGCCAAAACCCAAGTTTTCAGTCATTTATTACTCAGGATTTTGAGACCGTACCAAAAGGACGCTATTTCAATTTATTTTACAGTTGCACTGCGTTACCTGGTATTCTTAATAGATCATTTTCTAAATAGAACAGGTGGTTTTGCTGCCAGCAAAATAAAGATGTCATCTTGTCACATGTAATTTTTAGAGGCAAAAAAAATGCACCACAGGGATAATTAGTCTCACCCTCCCATGATTCCACCTAAGCAGCTCGTGAAAGACTGTTGTGGCAACATCGCCAAATGTCTCTAGATATATAAATTACACACATATGCCTATTTTTGTAAATGAGATTTGGGAATATCAGTAGCAATTGCATGGTGGGAATATTTAGCTCCTTTCAGAGGTTGTACTGTACTGGCACTGTATGAACGTCCCACAGCCCCAACAAAAATGTGTCTGTATTTAATCAGTATCTGGATAACCACAATATTAATTTCCCTTTTACCTTAAGTGCTAGGAATATAGTTTATATCTGTTTCTAAATGTTCTGTAGAACATCTAGTTCCTCCCTCAGTCTGCATAAATTTTTTTTATAATCATGAAGCACACTGCAGCCAGACACTTTGCCCTCCTTTTCTTTTCTTTATGCAACAGATTTGGGATGAAATTCCTGAAATTCCCCGCTTTGCCCTCGAGCCAGGGCCATTTCCAGGAGCAGGATGATGGTTTCACCCCGGATGTGCTGCTCTCAGGGGAGCACTTCCAGCTGGTGCCATCCCAGGTCATTCCCCCCTGCCAGCAAACGCCCCTCTCGCTCTTTGTCCGTACATCTGTAGGGATGGCTCATTGGGAAGAGGCTTATCAATGTTTGCCATCATTTACGGTGCCACAAATCAATGTTTGCCATTGTTTACAGGCCAACATTGATCCCTATCAAACGGCAGGGGCAGGGAAGTTGTGTTATGTAATTGATACGCGCCACCCTGCCAAAATGCAGATTCCATTATTGGCATGTCTTCCTGCCTAAACGCCAGAACGCTCCATATATGAGCTCCTGTCACCTTGGAAACGTTCGGAAGGGAAATGCCAAGCGCCTGTGGGAGCACAGGATGCAGCCACACAGCCACACAGCCACACAGCAACCCAAACTGGCCAGCTCTGCTCCTTTCCAGCTGATCCTGGGGTGCCACCGAAGGAATTCACACAAATGCCTCTGAATTTAACCTCGTGGGGACAAAATAGCAGGGGTTCATCTGTATCTGCTCACTCTGTTCCCCAGTTTCTCTCGGATGGATCGCTGGGGTCCAGAGCCCACAAAATCCAGAAGAGCTGCGTCAACCAAAGCCTTTTTTGTACATTTCCTGCAGCTTAAATCTTAAAGATTCACTGGCTTTAAGTTGATAGACGTAAGTTGTGGATTGGGAGAGAAGAACTTGGCTGGAGAGCCATAATTTCCTGCAGAAGAACTGCAGAGATCTTCTCTCTTCTCCCATCTATATGAGAGAGAAAAATCTGTATTGTCTTTCCCTAAAATCACATTATTCACCTGGCACAAAATCACGACCCTTTGTTGTTGTTGTTGTTGTTTTTACAAAAATAATTCAAACCGTTTTAAACTGGGACTGAAAAAATGCCCTGATTAAAATATCACAAGAAACTGGCAATCAGTGATATTTCCAGGTGTTCTTCTGAGGTGTTTTTTTTTTTTTGAGGGGAAAATCCGTGCTTGGATCTTTTGCATCCCGACTCGAGGAATGTGGGGACTGGCAGGTTCAGAGTTAACACAGTTATAACTATTCCAGATCTGCAGAGAGAGCTATACAGTTAATCACTGCATATTTTTAGCCTACATCTTGTAGCTTTAATCCTGCAAATGTCTGTATGTAATTTGTTTTATGTAATATGAATAGATGCCATAAAATCAAGATTCCACCATTTATAGAGCTAAGAATGTCCCTGTATTTCTCAAGATTGAGGACCTACAGCATAAATGTGGGACACTGAACTGGTCACTGCGAGTAATTTATCCTCCATACTGTGTGTGCCACTGGAAATAAATGCTCGGATTAGCAGCATGTGCTGCTGTGCCTGGGATCAAAACCTAGACCTCACTCTCATAGCAACTATAACAATTACAGAAATATTGCTTACAATTAAGGAACGTTTTCAACTAAATAAATCTGAGAATGCATCTGTCTCTGTGTACAGAGCAGGGTGTATTTTGGTGCCGATGATGTCTCAGGATTTTAATAACCGAGTCCCTGTGAAGCTTTGAATAGCTGGGTTTCTCTGGCGCGTCACTGAGGCCTAGTGCCAGGAGCGAGGGAGCAGGGATCTGCTGCGCTCTGGATCCAGCTGCACTGCTCCTTGACTTTGTCAAGGTAACACAAGGAGCAGAAAGGAAACCCAGTTAATTACCAATTCAGAGCTAAAATCACAGAATCGTAGAATAGCCTGCGTTGGAAGGGAACTCAAAGCTCGGCCAGTGCCACCCCTGCCATGGACAGGGACATTTCCACTGTCTCAGGGTGCTCCAAGCCCCGTCCAGCCTGACCTTGGACACTTCCAGGCATCCAGGGCCAGCTACAGCTTCTCTGGGCACCCTAAATCTCGTACCTGAACACTTGGTATCAAACACACGGGCTCAGGAGATTCCACTGAATAACAGAATATTCCAACCGATTCACCTTATGAACATGCACTAGGTAAATCACTGAAATATCATCTAAAGACTTTTCATCTAGTGATTTTGTGCATGCTTATAACAATTATGGAAGTGTCATACGGAACCTCTGGAGCTGCAGTTGCGGCTGAAGGCAGAGGAACCGTTCAGAATGTGACACAGTAAATGGGCAGCATGAGCAGTACATGATTTCTGCTGTAATAACCTTTAATTAGTAACTAGTGGTGAAATCCTTTTGTCAGGATGGTACAGGCTTACTTCTGAAAAGACATTTACGACAGCTTCATTTTGGACTGAGACTTGGAAACCTTCAATATTCTAACATGTGTGCTCCAGCCCCAAATCCACAGGACTTCGCACTGCAGCACATCATCTGAATTCACAAAAAAGGGGTTTAATCACAATGCCACCAACCTGCTTAAAATTTATAGATGTGTGTAAATACACAGCAAACTGAAAGTTCACTGAGAATATCTGACTGAAATCGCCTGAACCAGACGCCCCAGACAGGCAGCACAGGTACCACAGGTGCTCCCACCCGGGTCATTACTGCCACTAATACCATGGAATTGTTAATGCCCTTGTATTTCAAAGTGTAAATCATTCTTTCAGAGAACGTGTCAAAAGCTCAGAGCTGCGTAACTCCCTCACCACCACACCCGGGCAGGCGCCGTGTCAGTGGTTCATGTTCTAATCGACCTTCTGAGGAAAAATAGTGTGAACAATCGCCAAGCAGGGAAACTCCGCGATGAGCTGCTCCGATGGCTCAAACCTTAGGAACTCAGTGGTCTGAACAATCTCGACCCAAGGACCTCGGACACCGGACCCCGATGAGAACCCTCGGACACCGGACCTCGACTGAGAGCCCTCGGACCCCGGACCGCGGCGCTCAGAGACCGGACCCCAACTGAGAGCCCTTGGACCCCGACTGAGAGCCCTCGG
>VYZT01007418.1:34717-49337 GCA_013400735.1 Pomatostomus ruficeps | reverse complement strand
TTGCACCGCAGAAACCCAGGCAGTACTGCGAACCCCCAAAAAGCGATAGCTGGATGCACAGGTGGTGACTATCTTCTGCTTAATTTCTCTCTCCCTCTCTCTTTCTCACCCTTCCCACTCCCCCCTTCTCTTTTCTTCTCTCTCTCTACCTTGAATTTTACTGTTAAATAAAATCTGCACTATTGACTTTGGCATATGGTCTTGTTTGCATCTTAATTTGGGTAGAAGAATCTCACAATAATCTGATCTTGACATGTTCAAAGAATGTAAAGGATCCCTGGGTTTTAGAAGAAAAGATTTCAGACTATTCAGAGGTAGGCTTGGAGGAGTCTGGGAGAGCTGGTTGATACCCAAGGATCGCCTCCTGAAAACTCAGAATAGTCCATGCCAACAAGTAGGAAATAAAGCAAAAGCATCAGAGGGCCAGCATGGACAAGGAGTTCTAACTGAACTTGGACATTGAAAGAGAATGTACAAGAGGTGCAAGCAGTAGCAGGTGATCCAGGAGGAATATAAAACTTCAGTCTGATTGTACAGGGATAGGAAATCAAAGGTCCACCTGGGATTGAATCTGACTAGGGATGTGAAGGGACACAAGGAAGGATTCTACAACTACATAAACAGTAAAAGGGAAGCTAATGTAAATGAGGAACCAATGCTGAATAGGGCCAGGAGTCCTTGTGACAAAGGACATGGAAAAGCTGGGTGCAAGTCCAAAAGGAAAGTCTGGAGTAAGGTTTATCTTCACTGGAGGAGGAACAAAGCAGGGAGAACATAATCTACACATATGTAAGTCCAAAGGCCTGATGTGTTGCACCCAAAAGTGCTGAAATCCAAACAGCATGTGAAGGGATAAGGGCTTTGTTTCGAGATGAAAAAGAATAATGAAAATATTAGTCACACTAAGTATTTCTTCCAGTATTTAAAAGTTGTCTTGGAGTTTTTGAATGCCTGAAGTTCAAATGAAGGACAAACTAAGATCAACACTTAAAAAGCTGGATCACAAAAACAACTCCCCAGACATTTGTTCTTACTTCATGGAAATGGGGGAAATTAATCCATTTTAGTGATCAAATTGTTGGAAACTATGTATCTTTTAAATCTTTTTCTCTAGTAAGGCTTGGCTTGACTTTGCCTTGCGGAAAGGAATTTCCTTCATTTTGTTTTAGGAGATGTGACATCATTCTATGGAGATGGGCTTAACATATCACCAGACTGGGAGTAGCCCAAAAGATAACCAGAAAGATAAAGGCCATCAACAGAACATCAATGGGACATCAGTGGCCATCCACGAACATCTGCCCTCAGCCCTGCCTCTGGCAGAACTGGAGACACTCAGTCCGGAAAGGACTGATAAGAAAATGGAAAAATGAAAATCTAATTAACATTGGAGATGAGGAGATTCAGATCCAATGGGAAACCGAATACTGGGGGTTGCTCAACTCTGGACCAATGAACTTTGAAACACTGTACCTCTATGGGTTTTGACTGTATAAAGTTTGGGGAAAATCAGGTAAATTTCATGTGTCATGGAATGATTTTCTCTGCACACCCAGGCTATGTGTAGATGAAATTATTTCTGTGGCACATCCTGGACAGCACACCATCCTGGCCAGAAATAAAGTAATGCTTTGATTCTCTTAACACTAAAAATGTTATTAGAAAGTTTTTATTTTTCCCACAGTTTTCGATGACAAAATCAGCTTGACCAGGAGAGGCAGGTAAAAAGATTTTTTCAATTCTGATGTCCATAGGAATGTGTAATATTCTCAGCTTGAAGACCTGAGTCCAGTTATTGCAAATCAACCAAGCTCTCAGTTTTCCATTATACTGACATCAGTTATATTGATATCAATATTGACTATATTTAGATTGCCATGAAAATAAAAAAAAAAAAGAAGACATCTGTTCCATTGATTGAAGCTCATCAAATAAAGACATTTTAGCACAAATGACTTTGAGGTAAATAACGCTGGCCAGAGGCTGCCCGGAGAGCCTTGTGGAGCGATGGAAAGCGCTTGGTCGGGTAAACTGCTGCAGAGATGCAGTTTTTGTTTATCCTTTTTACCTAGCTGTCAACTCCGCAGCCGATGAGGCAGAGTGGTCGATATTAAAATAGCAGAGACGGGAACAAAGAAGTGGGAATGGACTTTTCTGTAGCAGCACCCAAGCGTTTATTGTGGGGAGGTGCGGGCTACGAGAAAAGACATCGTGGGGCAATTACACTGAGTTTTTAAGGGGAAAGGAAAGGGGAGGTTACAGAAGGAAGGGTCCAGAATTCTGCAAATCACAGGATGATGAGGAGTGACAGCTATCCAATAAGTTCTGAACAGGGGAGGAACTTATTTGAATCATCCAACCAACATAACAGAACGGCAGAACTTTCCAGCACTTGCTGAATATTAAAACAACCTGATGCATATTAAAATAACTCTGAGGGGAAAGGGGTGGAACAGAGCTTTTGACTGACAAGGCTAAAACGTGGGAGGATCAGGGGATTCCCCAGCCATGCTTTCTCTATCTCTCTCAGACTGTCCTGAGAGGAAAAATCATAGAGAAGGCAGGCTGGGTCACTGCCACAGGTAAATAGCAGAGCTCTTATCCACTTTACCGCTAAGAAAAACAACTTTGGTCCATGTTTAACATACATTTGAATGAAAGAGGACTTTATTCTATATCGATTGAAGATGGCAGAGTGATTTTTCATTTTTAAAGCCAGGAACTTTTTGCTGGTTGGTTTTTTTAAATAAATATTTATTTAAGAAAATTAAAATATTTGAGAGTTTAGTAGATTCCAGACAGCTATGATATATAGATTGTATATCTATCATCTTTTAAAAACTGAATTAAAGTTAAATAACTTTTCTTCAGTAATTTTCCTGTTCTGTATTGTTACATATTCAGCTAGAACTACCTGATAACACTTTATATCCTTGAGGTATGTGGAATGGAATGTCAAGTCTAAAACCAGTCTAAGTAGTGCCTTTTGCATTTCTACATGTTTTCTAGTCAGCATAGCAAATGCAGAAAACAGGACTCATCAGTATTGCTGCCTATTAAAGGTCATTGTAAAATGCAAGCATTACATTGCCAAATATAATATTGAATCTTATTGCTTTCCACATTGAAACTTTAAACATACTTAAGCTTTCTCTTAACTTTGATTAATTTTTTCATATATCTACACTAATATATCTCTGTCTATTTGTGTGATGGTGTGCTCAGCCCCTCAACCTGACCTTTATTTCACATGACTTTACTCAAGTGATAATCAGCAGTGGCAGTCGTAATGGGTGTGTCTGGTCTGGTCATGATGGCTGCAACCAGCTTGTAGTGGGTTCAGAGGAGCCAGACAACAACACAACAGCAAAGAGCTAATCTGAGCAATGTGCCTCCCCTAAACGTAGTGCTGGTCAAGAGCTCAGTCCACCCAAGCTGGGAAGAAACTAATTTTGTACTTGGTATGCAAATGTGACGATGAAGAAATTATCTCAGTCCATAGATAATGGACAGCCCAGGGCCCATTGATCTCTCCTTCATGGCAGTGGGCTGCAGACCAGGATCTCCCCTTGTGTAGGGGTGCCTCTGAAGGTTATTCCTCAAGGTTGACAGATTCCTTCCCACAACAGATTGTCATTAAATTCCCATGCTAAATTTTGAAATGTTAGTTAAATGATATAAAGAATTTGTTGTCCACACAGAATCCTTTAGACATAAACCATTGATCAAGTTCTTGAACCAAGTCTGACTCTAAACACACCTAAACTCTTCTCTGAGAAGGACAAACAGGTGCTTAGAACACAAGGTGGTCCTTTCTGAAACTCATGACTCAACAGGTCTGCCTGACAGTTTTGTTTGACCCAGTCCTCTGTGCAGTAAATAATTTAGTGTACCTTGCCATAGAATCTTGTTAAACCACTGTTTCACTTGCCATCAAACTTTGTTAAATCACTGATTTATATTAATAAATGTTTTGCTACTTCTGTCTTACAAGTAAAGTATATCCCTCCACCTGTAAAAATTTGTCACATAATTTGTGTTTACAAATAAGATGGAGAAATATGTGAATAGGTAAATATTAACAAACTATCATGGTTTCTTAAGGGAATTTTGTCCATGCAAACATGTTGAAATGTGCCCTGAAGCTTTCTGGAATTCAGATTTCTAGCCACCTGTGACTGCTTCAGCTGTTGTTCTCATACTTAGGAATAAATGTTTCACTTAAAAACAGTCCATTCTCCCTACTGCCTGGGCAAATATAGGATACAATCGTAATGTCCCCACAATTTTGGGGGCTCTGCTTTCAGCTCTTTGCAGCTGGAAAGTTAAGGATAAAATAGCTTTGCATCCTTTCTTACTCCAAAATTCAAAATCGACTGAAACACCTTTGGGTTTTCAAAAATTTTCCATTATAAGAAGTAGCAAAGGCATAAATGTTGTCATTCTCAGATGAGCAAGCGCATAATAGAAAATTAGTTTCTTTTTCCATATGGAACTTATCCTTCCCACCAGCCACTGTCTCAGGAAATTCAGAGATATATTGAGTCTCATTGTCTCAAATTTCTTCTTAAACTTACTCCACTTATCATAGGAGGAAAAAAAAAACCCAACAGTGTGCATAGAGTAATTAATGGAATTTTTTTAAGTCATCTTTGGAAACCTTTAGCAGACTCTTCCTTCATAGAAAGCAATTGTGTGTTCTGAACTGGCAGTTTCTTTGAACCAAATAAAAGATTAAAAGAGGACATACTGTGAAAGAGATTACACTAACTGTGCTGTGCAGTTATCGCTGTTTTCTATTAGATGGCAAGAGCACTTACTTGATTAGAGTTTTCTAAAGGCAAGATTCATGTTTACAAGCAAAATAGCTAAAAAGGAAAGCAGCTTATGAAATGATTTATCAGTAATAACCAGCATCTGGAGCCAAAGGCTGAGAGAGACTTGGCCTCTTATTTAGCCATTTCCAGTGCCTCTCTAACCAGAAAATCAATTAAGTGACTTTAAACTAACACAGGCACATCTGCATAGCAGAACAGATTTAGCCCAGAGGTATTGCTTTTCAGCCTCTAAGATGATGATCATCTGAGAGTTTGGCTGAGGGAGAGAAGTCAGGAACACAGTGAGACAATCAAATGGTGGCCAGAAAAAAGGAAAAATAATAATAATAGTAATAATAAAAAAAACTGGTTTAACATGAGAACTGAGTTGGTAAGTAAGAGGTAAAAATTTTATTCTAATATTGCTTTCATGGAACAGTGACTTTAGAAAAGAGATTATGAGAAAAATAGTTTTAACTGTGTCTGAGTTTGTCTGTGTCTCAGACCATTAAACTGGAGTGTCTTCACTGTGAACTGAGGTGTGAACTGAGATAATTATACTAATTCTTCTGACTGGGAAAGCTCACTGTAATGGGAGAAAAAGAGCAACTTTTAGAGGGTATAGAAGAAGCCAGGTGACACAAATCTTTTCCACCTAAAAGGATGCCACATTTTATTATGGAAATTCAAATATGTGTGGAAGAACACTAAAAAAGGGAAGGAGGAACACTGCATCTTCGCTGCCTTCCACTGCAGTTGTACTGCTTGTCCTGTCCCGTAAGCATCAGGAGGCATTTGAAAACCTTCTCAGTATCTCTTCCTCCACTCCATATTTATCTCTATCCAATACAGCTGCTCAGAGTAGCTAATCAGTTACATGAGTCTGCCCTGATAACTCTACTTTCTCTGCTTCTGATGGACTCCATTCAGTACAAGAATTTCCATGAGACACAGGACAACAATGCACACCTGCCCAAAAATATCTCGAATGTACTACTTCAGGACTAAGCAAGGAAAGAGTTCAAAGGAGACTAGAGGGATGGAGGAATATAACGGCAATGCTATGATAACTGTTGTGATCACAGACTGCTATTCAATTATTTTGCTATAACTTTTAGTTAGCAATAGTGCTGAAATAAATGGTCGCGCACATACCCGTTTTTGTTCATTTGCTATTAGCATTTGTAAGTTCATTAAAAGAAATTGGGTGGAGAAATTAATTTGGAATACAAATTAAAGTTTTTTCAATACTTTTGTATTACTTCCTTGATGATAATTTTTCATCAGATTTAATTTCTTCACTGCTTTCAAAAGTAAATTCTGCACCATATATAAAGAAATTTATATATGGTGCTTCCGTTCCTCTTGTTACAGGCAGGAGACACATGAAGAACCAGGTCTTTTGTTCCTGCTAGTACTGGGAGAAAGGATAGATGGTGCCTAGACACTCATCAGGAGCTATCAGCTTATATACTTTGACCTTTCCTTAGCAGCAGCAAGTTAATGTTTCCAGGCACTGGAGAAGATGAGTACTCACCTCATACCTAGATCTGCCTCAAAAATGTCACAGCTTTCCAGTCTTATTAGCCAGGGAGAAATTTTAATGTTTTGGGTTTTTTTAATCTAGGGGTTTTCTACTTTCTTAGTACTTGGAAGAAGCCTTCTGTTAGAAGGATGTGAGATCTGAAAAGAGTGGAGGCTCAAAAATCCTATTTTATTCTTAAAAATCTGAGAGTCCAAGACTTACTAGCTTAATACATCTGAAAAATGTAAATGGATATATTTTAATATGAAATATTTACTTAATGCAGTGGTGAGTTTTAAAAGCTGGAACCTTTATTTCAACAAATCAACCAATTAGAAAAAAATACCAGTTGGTTGTTTTGCCATAGGCTAAATCACAATGAGAATTTTTGTGCTCTGGAGCATGAGTCAAGTAAATGCATTGCATTATGCGGAGGTAAGTACATGGATGAAATAAGGGAAAGACTGAACAGTTCCTTCTCCACTCTACATTCAGAAAGATTTGGTAGCTCTTTGCAAACATTCTTACACTGAGCAATTTGTATATGTCTTCCTCATGCTGCAGCCCAGAACAAAGAATATTTTCATGTACCTACTGCTGATTTCACCCTTTTGTAACACATTTGGGGCTAGGGAAGGTGAATGACAGAAACCATGGAGACAGCAGTGATAACTGCTCATCAGCCCTAGATATAGAGAAAGTCAAAGTGGCCTCGGGCTGTCTGATTAACAAGGCTATCAGCAGCTTGTGTTGATGGTCCACTTTACAATGTAATAGAGAAGACAATTACCCGATAGGAGATGAGATCAGCACACCATGTGTGGACCTCAGACATAATATCGAAGGCTGAGACCCAGATGAAACCCTTCTGCACAGGGGCCGGGCCATCAGTCAGAACAAGGACAACGGCACATACAGCGGTGAGCCTGAGTGTCCTGTGAGCCTGGATCCTGCAGCCAGTCTAACCCAAACCAGAGAGAAAAATACTATAGGTGGTGTGAATATGATGCGTAAGACAGAAACACTAGACTAGGAGTTGCTCTCTACCTGAGCCATCCTGCTTAATAAATGAATTCTAAATCCACAGAATGATGTGGTTCTCCACGTGACATGGAGAGGTGTGATTACCTGGTTTTGGTCCCCTACCCAAATCCCAAAAGAAATTATTATTTTCATAACAATCAAAGAAGACACGGTTATCAAAACAACTTTCCCAAGGTGAAGCACACACAGGTAAATTATTAGCTTGTCTGTTTCCATGGGAGAAAATACATAGGTATGTAAGTACCACCTATTTACAAAATGTGAATGAAATTACCTATGAAGGTAATATGTATTTTTTTACTCAGTAACGTGATTTTTCTTTTAGAGTCTGTGCAGATGTTGCTTTGCAGAAGACATTCCAGTAGATCTGCTTCTGCCCCTTGGTGCAAAAGAGTAGTGGTCATGGGCCAGAATGACAGAAGAGATCAGTGCAGGCAAGAAACAGCCAAAGCTATTTCTTATTCTCTAAGAATTTATCTCTTATTTCACATTATAACAACAAATTCACTTGTCCTCAATCCTCCTTTTTAGATCATATTAACCATATCAGCTGTCTATTTTATCAAACACAGTTCTGTTGAGTTCAGCCACCCTGCTTGGTTCCTTCCACCTTACACTTATCCACCATCCTCAAGATGATCAAAGAGTGTCCTTCAACCCTGGTAACATTCCAGTCATCCGATCTATCTTCAGCCCCACTCTGGCCTTTTCTTCTAAGGCTCATGGCCTTCACAAAGCAGTGAGTCTAGGAGCACCACTCTAGTTTTGGCATTCCCATCCATGTGTCATACATTCATATTAACTGGCAGGCGCGTATGCATATCATTAAAATTAACATGCATATATATAACAACACTGCATATTTATCAGATATCACCTATTTCAGAAAAGAAGGTGGCACCTTGAGCCAAATATTTCATTTTTATCTTATATAGCAATCCTTCTCCACTTATTGCAAGTGTAGCACAGATGTCTGTGGTGTTGACACAACAATTCAAAAGCTACATCTTTTGGTTAGGAATTACTTTCACAAGGAAAGCCATATGCATAATTTTATTTTTTATTTTATTATTTTAGGAAAAGTCTTGCATTGTTTTATTTTAATGAGGTAGTTCTGACAGTTTTCACCTGAAATAGTTGAAAGTGAGGACTAGAATTAGTTGCAGCGTAAAGCTATCTGCCAGGGAATTTGTCTTCAACACCTGGAATGCCTTTGATAATATCCCAGACCTTGAAAGAATAATAAAACCATAAAGTAGCATAGGGGTTGACTAATCAAAATTCTGTTTGCTTCAGGATTCCTTAAGCTCAAAATGAGGCAGGAAATACTGTTGACCAAACTATACAGACAGAATTAACTGATCTGGCTTTGTTGGCTTTGAGTTAATAAAGATAACATTTAATTACATCACAAACGGAAACAAGAAGAAACGTAACTCTTTGGAATTGTCAGATTCATTACTCTGTGTTAATAATGTTTATTTTAAATTTGGTTTTTTGTAGATCCACCTATCCTGTATGATGTTTACTTTGCCAGTTACATTAATATCTGTAGAATTACATTATGAGAATTTCAAATGAGAATTACAAACGAGAACATATTTTCAACAAAGACTCTGGTTGTGAGAACTTGCCAGAGTCTTCTGTGTTTTGGAATAGGTGTAACTGATGATTCAGAACTGCACCTAACCAAATCACCTCTCAGCTACTGTTGCTATCCGGTTTAAACCCAGAGGAGCAGAGAAAGCTAGGTCTCTGTGTATAAAACAGAAAGAACTTTGAAGGTTCAAAATATGTCCAAAAACCGTGATTAAAACCAAACGATGTTAAATGTTGGTGCCAAAAAATTTATATATTTTATTTAATAGTAAGAGAGGCAAAGAGAAAGAGAGAAAGAGAAAAGAGAGAAAGAGAGAAATAGAGGAAGAAGTGTGTGTAGGGCGTGGGGGAGAGGGAGAGTGACAGGGATTAGGTGGAAGCACATCACCCTTCCAGGGGTCCCAACGATGTCTCGTTGCTCCTTCCATCCGGTCCCCTGCGTGGTGAGGGTCCCCTGCTGCTGCCACGCCACACCACATAGCAGAGTATAGAATGCAGTGGATTAATGCACATTTTGGGCAAGTGGGAACGCCCCTGTGCCTCCCTTGCAGGGGCCGGTTTGACACTGTCCCTTGCAACACAGTGGATCTGTTGCATCATCTCTGGTGCAGGGTCTGGGGACCCCTTTGGGGGGGCTTTGATGGGCCATGGCACCCCCTCTGCTGTGGATCAGCTTTCCCAGGGTGAAGGGCCCCACAGCTGAGCTGGTCTGCATAGCGGAGGACGGGCGGTCGCTGCCCCTCTGACCAGAGGTTTTTCCCTACACATCCAAAACCTCTCCTCCCCCCACCCTTGGTGCGAGCATCTGTGCTGGCCTGGCAGCTGAGAGCCCTGGGGCTGTGGTCTCCACCCCGAAGGTGTTGGGCTTGTGCTCTGTGAATATCCCCAGCCCTGAATTGTTACTTTATCTTATCTTCATCAGTGAGCGGTTCAGGGCCTCAGTCAGAGCCCTATTCAGGGTGTGGTAGTCTTTCCTGCAGCTTTCGTAATACAGGTTTTGCTATAATAAGCAAAAGGTCCTTCATGAAAATGTTTAAGTAATAAACTATAATGTTTCAGTCTCTGACAGCTACAGATATGCATTACTCGCCCAGTTACTTGATCAGATGTCAGTTTTACAGTCTACTGCTCTTTCTTAGCTACCAGCAGTTTGGATTCAGACCTGTTCCCCCATACCCCATAAAAATCAGTAAACTGATTTATTTAAGAGTAAATGTAATGGTTGGTTGCAGGCAGCAAAACTGACTGCGAAAATCTGAAGCAGTTGAATGCAAGACAATCTTTGCAATTACATTGTTAATACTGGCAACTAAACAAAATTAAAATATTTGCTTCTGGCCATTTGAGTATACTTTGGGTGTCTGGAATCACTGTTATAAAAAATAACGATAGTAAATAATATCTATTGATTTTTTTTTTGTGTACTTTTGTGAATTTTTTGTATTTTTACTCTGTGTATACTTCAAAAACAAATTTCAAGTCCAATCCTAAGTCCAGAAATTCCACCACTGCCAGTGCAAGAACTGTCTCTTATTGAACAAAAATCTTGAATAAAGACTTACAGCTATCACTGACTTAGCTAGAGACAAAAAAAGGATGGATTCTAATATTTCCAGATGTTAAATTCTCTAATACAGAACAAAATAAACCCCAAGATAAAGGGTGGACTCTGAGATTTGCAGTGTCTGTTATTGCTGAAAAGTAGTATTTACTTCATGGAATCCCATTGTTCTTCTGTTGGGATCTGAAGGAACAGGAACAGGCCATTGGCCTACTTGTCCAAATCATTGTCTCTCATTTTGTAGATGAAGGACTGACATTTTCTCTGATATAATTTTTGCCAGCAAAATTTTAAAACTAACATCTTAAGCAAGGAGTTTTGACTGCAACATTGTGCTATTTTTCTACATTGGTCCTTTCCCCTGTGTAAAAGGATTGATAGATATAAATTACTTTTTTATTACTGAGAAAAAAAACCCCCTCATTTCTCTGACATATAATTCTGGAAAAATATGATGCAAGTCAATAGGCAGCAACAGGAGATAGGTGAAAAAAGGGACAAAATTATCTTGCAAAATTTGTTATTCAATAAGTTAAACATAATGTAAAATATTTCTATGACCACAGTAAGAAATTACAGTACCTTAGAGAATTAATGTTTATACAATGATGTATGTACCAGTGCAGTACCCATGGGAAAGGAATACCAAGAAAAGAAATAAACACTTCTGAAGATGTGTCATAGAGAAAAAAGGGCAGGATTCACCTAACCTTTCACTGTTCAGAAGTTAAGCATGTAGTCTAAGGCACTTGACTTAACTCCTTTATGTGTTAGAAAGGAAGGAGATAGGCTTCTCTTGATGACAATTTATCTTACCTACCTTAAATGTTAGTCTTAAGAATGGATGAATCACCCTCAGGAGTCATCTCTTTTTGTTTCCTCACTTTGAAGAAAAATTTGGCATGAATGTCAAGCTTGGATTAGGCATCTAACTTTGAGGACTAAATTAGGTGAATTGCATCTTACCTTTATTCAAGGTAACAAGCATAACTCTTATTCCAAGGGATACAGGCATATCTTGGCCTCTTAAAAGTGTAGTTTTTAAAGGTCTTTATTCAGGTGCAGGTAGGACTCTAGTGGATTTAACCTCAACCTTGCAATTAATTGGGCCCAGAAGCACCAGGACTTTTAAACTCTTAACTCATGTATATACACTTAGTACTTCCTAGATTCTACTGAGAATTAAGTTTTTGAATGGGACTTTTCTGTTTTGCTGCATATTTGGACTATTAAATGGCTTTGAAAGGTTGGCCTTATATGGCTAAGGAGAAACTGGATTGCAATATGATGTCATATTTTTTAGAGATACCCTTAATTATTTTTCTTCATGTATAAAAAGATTATTAAGTGAAATAAACTCACATCAACTAATTTTAGGTTCACTTTTTTTTACTATGAGGGTGTTGAGGCACTGAGGTTACCCAGATAAACTGTGGATGTCCCATCCCTGGAAATGTTCAAGGGCAGTTCGGATGAGGCTTTAAGGAACCCAGTGTAGTGAAAGCTGTCCCTGCCCATGGCAGAGGGGTTGAAACTAGATGACCTTCAAGGTCCCTTCCAACCCAAACCATTCTATGATTCTATGATTCCATGATTCTATGAAGCTGCCTCATTTCTTAGTACAAATAAGATATTAAAAACAAACTAAAGAAAAGCCCTTCTGGAAGGATTAATCAACCCATATGGACATTTGTGTTCCTTGCACTTTTGAATTTGATCTGATTCATTTAGAGCTAGAATACATGTCTATACATCATACTGCTGAAAAAAGAATAGAAACACTACAAGTATTCTTAAGCCAAACCAAACTACTTTGAATACTTGCTTTTCTTGAATTGCAGATTCATAGTATTTCATCAAATTATGGTGCATAATATATAGTTGTGTTACTTGAAGCACATATTACAATACCCTTTATGTAACATGTTGCCATCTTCAAAAACTACTAGTCTTTGAAACCAAATGTTAGAAAAAACAGGCATACAAAATTGGTAAATATATTGTAGTTCTTAGCAAGAAATGTTAAGTTGCTCTCTCATTATCTACACAGAGAACATCAATCCACAAGCAACTGCATTGGAATAAAAAAATATGCATTTGTTTGAATTTATTAAAGATGGACAGATTGCACTCAAAATTAAAAGTGCTCATTGCAAAAGAATAGAAAGCAGTAAATGAAGAAAAAGTGCATTAGTGCATCATATATATATATGCATATACATGTATATATATCTGCACAAAAGAAACAAGACAATTCAGTATCCTCAGTAATTCAGTTATAAAGCAGGTATACAGGGAAATAAATAATGAAGATTCCTAATATACTATAATACCAAATTTGTATTTTTTAAAACAGTTTAATTTATCATCCAAACAGATGTTTCTGAGACTCTTTCCAGGGACTACTCCCAAAATGTTAATGCTTACATGTCACATTCTTTTCTGAAATCTATTAAAAGAAGCTAACCACCCTTTCAACTTTGAAGAGTTAGCACATTTGGGGGAAAATTCTTGTTACTTTATTGTTGTTGACGTTTTCTTCACAGATTGTCCCACAGATACAACATCAAAGAGACTGCAAAAATGTCCTGTTCAAAAGAAAAATAAAACTTAATAAAATATTTCTTTATTTCAGGAAAACAGTTATTGAGAGAGAAAAAAGTGCATCCAATTATTTTGCAATTAGAGATGATAATAACACAATTGAAAATGAAAAATGGTAAAACTACGATCATCCTTTGTAGATGCACAAGCTGAGATCCATTCTGCATTATTGAAACATTTAATTTATGTCTACTGACTTTCTACATTCTGGGACAGTTGGTGGATATAAATATGTGTCTCAGTATTTACAAAAGGAAAACTTTTCACCTAAGATATGGCAATTAAATCAAGAAGAGAAATCTCCGATTTTGATCTTCAAAGGTACTTTTCTTATTTCTTTAATTATAAAGAAATTCACACACTGTAGGCTTAACTCAGTCACTTTAAGATGGGTTACTAATGGGTTGCTCAGGCCTTTTGAGATGGGTGTCAATACCGGGGTATATTACCAGTCCTCCAGCTGCTGAGAACAGTGCCTCCCCTAAAAGACTTGCTTAGTATCTGGTAGCCTCATGGCACTGTCTTAGATATTGTAATATTGTAAAGAGTTTCAAATTGTTCTTGACCTATACATCCTTATTTTTGAGCAAGTGAATCAATATCTTTAGGAAAGTTAGGTCATTAGAATTTAAATATGAGTGTAAATAATATGCCTTGATTAAGTCTATTGAAATTGTCCCTCAGTAAGTAACTAATAGTTGTAATAAAAGTCCTACTGTAAGTGAGCATTAAATGAAAAAATATATGTGATAGATGTATCTTCTAATTTAAATTAGCAATTTGATGGACCTGAAAGAAACTTACATATCATTTCTTTTCATCTGATCTTACATCTGTTGGTATATGTCAAAATCACCAACGCACACTTTACAATGCAAGCATACAGTGCCAATACACAATTTAACAGGCTTGCTTACATTTTATTGCCAATGAAATATAACATTCACTACCCTTTGTAGCAATTCCAGGACTGAGCTGCATTTTGGCACACTAAAACTCCCTTTCTTTCGCTTAGATTTTTCTTCTGGACCATTAATTTAAGTTGATGATGTTAAACTATAATAAACTTAGCTCTTAACAGATGTCATTCCAACAGGAAATCCTATCCATTATTCTACATACCTAAATGTATCTACATATCTAAATGTAGCTAAGACAAAGAAAAGAAAAGGCATCCTGAAAAATCCTTCTCAGAGAGCTGTTAAGTGATACTACAGACTTTATTCCATATAATATAATAGATATTTCACCCCAAGGCTCATTCTGATCAAGTATTTTGTCTCAGTAATTGTGGCAGTGACCCAGCCCGCTGTCTCTATAAAAACTAATGAAATAACTTGGATAGATTTTTCTTCCCAGGATAGCAAAGCTGAGGGAGATGGAGAAAGCATGGATGGGGAAATCCCCTGATCTTACCACGTTTTAGCCTTGTCAGTCAAAGGCTCTGTTCTACTTCTGTTATTTTAATAT
>VYZT01007418.1:17663-33938 GCA_013400735.1 Pomatostomus ruficeps | reverse complement strand
GTGATGTTTTAAGTGCTGGTGAAAAATAAGAAGCAGCATAATATCCTTTTTCCTATACAGCAGTATAGGAAAAAGGGTATTACCTTGGTTTAATAGCATCCTGATGTACACCTCTGTAAGAGAGAGTCTCTCCTGTACAACCCGTGTACAACTTTTATGAACTTTTCAAATTAGCATATCTACCTAAAATTCCCCAATGAGTAACTTAAAAAGTGAGGTAACTATCCCCCTATCCTCCCCCTTAATGAAACTATAGCCTAGCTCAAAAACATGTTCCAGAATCCAGACTCTTCAAGGTTGGAGCCTGTAGTTTTGAGATAGTAGGGATGTTTTGTCTTCCCCCTCAGAGAACCCCCAAACTAAGCTAAACATCAAACTACAAAATTATAAACATGCAGTACTAAGGATACAGGGTATAAGGGTAAGGGGTACAAGGAAAGAAAAAGGGTATAGGGAAAGGGAAAGGGTATAAAAATGTATAAAAAGGGTATAAAAGAAAGGACAAAAAAACCCCATCAGGCATCACCAGGGACCACGAGAAAGCACCGTTTTCACCGCGTCTCACTCGGTGCACCTGCCGCCAGAGACTGCGAAACCGAAACCGAAGTGCCACCCCATGCTCGCCCGCTGCTGCTGTTGCCGGGGGCACTGCACCCGCCCGCCACTTGCAAGAGCACATGAACTCATCAGACTGCGCCGTCCCATCGCCATCCCCACACAGCTCTGACCACGGCATACCAAAGGTGCCGCACACCGCTCGCACGCAGCCCACGCTGCCGTCAGTCCCGACACCACCAGTGCCACCACCGCCACTGCCATAAAGTGCAACCGGCCAGAAACCGCCATGCGCTGCCCACACCTGCCGCTTGCGTCAGGGGGGTGCGCCACCCCCGCAGCCCTAAAAGCAAACAGAAGGTTTCTTTCTTTTTTTACAAGTGCTTGCATTTTATCCAATGCATGTTCGGACTACAGCAACCCCACACGGGAGCATTCTGCTGTGCAGAAGAGCTGCCAGGGCAAGAGTCGGCACCCTCTTTTTGAACCCGAAGGGACCGATCCAAGGTGGGGGACCCACATCCAGATTTTTCTTTCCCGGGACCAGTTTTGAAGTGGAGCGAGTGCCCCAGAGGCTCCTAGGGATCTGAGATTTTGGAATGGAGTGGGAGCGAAAATAGCCTCTCTCCAGGTGGCAGGAGATAAGAAGGCTGCCAAGTTTAGACCTTTAGTGGTTTTAATTTGCGAATCTTTAGTGCAGAGGGAAAAGACGTAAAAAGAGCCCCAGTTTCATCCCCAGTTCAACCCCATCCCTCTCTTCCCTCACCCACCTCTCCTAAACCTCTTTCTGGAAAGCCCGGGAGATGCAAACTGCCGTACAGCACAGGAATGCTACCGTCTTCCTGGCTCTCCACAGCCTCTTCAATACCCTTGCCATGGTGGGAGTCAGGAACCCACCTCGGAATCTACCTTAACCCATTCCCCTGCTCCCTCTTCCCAAGTTGCTGATCACCAAGATTGTTCACAAAATGGCGGCCACCCAGCCCTTTGTTCTTCACAAGATGGAGGTTGCCACATGGCATAGTGACGTGGATCTCCTTCTTGTTCCCAGAATCCCTTTCTCCCTCTCCAGCCCAACCCGCTCCTTCCCTCGTCTCCTCCCCTTCCTGTGCCTGGCCACTCCCCAGTGGGAGGGGTCACTCCTGGTTCTCACAGCCCTGACTCCGCCCACCAAAGTCCAGCTTCTGGTTCCCATGGTCTCAACTCTGCCCACCAGCTTCCTGCTTCCAGTTCCCCGGTCTAGCTTTCGGTCCACAGCCTCTCTATACCGGGAGTGAAGGCCTTGGGGCCTGGAACCCGGAACCATTGAATGTACCTTTTCCCGCTCCAGTGTTTTTCAATAGACAGGGCAATAACCCTACATGGAGGCCTTTCAAAATGCAAAATTTGAAAGATTTGTGTAAAACACGAAAGGAATTTGGGAGAGAAAGCGGTTATTTCAAAAATTTATTGAGAGCAACATATTTAACTGCAGTAATGGTTCCACGTGATTGGTTTAAACCAATAATTATTTGTTTTGGTTTGAGATAAATTTTGGGAGGAGATTTTGAAAAGGTGTTTGCTAGTTTGCTCTCACCTTCCGAGTATTCAGTCTGGTTGAATACTAGGAAGAGACAATTAGAAGAGCTCCTCCCAATCCTTTTGTGAGATCCGGCAAATGAAGGGCTTACCATGGATCACCTGTTAGGTGAAGGGGCATTGTCAAAGCTGCAGGACCAAGCCCAGAACATTCCAGAAGCTGCTTTAAAGGAGGTCCAAGATGCGGCAGAGCATGCATTTCATATCATACCTTCTAAATTGGCACCTTTATTAAATTATATGCAAATTAAACAAGGGATTAATGAGCCCTTTATTGATTTTATAGATAAATTGCATGTTGCAGTGAAGAAAGAGATTAAAGACTCCACAAATAGAGAGGAACTTATCATTTCTCTTGCAAAGGCAAACTCCAATGAAGCCTGCAAGAGAGGGATATTGAGTCTGCCCTTTCAACAGCCGCCAACACTTGATCTTATAATTGAGGCATGTACTAAATTAGTTTCAATTACAGATTTGGCTCTAAACAAAAGGTAATAACCTCTGTAATAAAGTCAGATCATATGGATATAGTCTAATTAGTCCTCAGTTTTATTTCGTAAGTCAGATTTGTATCAAGTATTCAAAAATGTAGACAAAGATGAACTCCATGGCTGTAAGGAAAGTAGGTAAAAAGGAATATTAAACAAGAGGCTTTGAGAAAAAAACAGTGGGAGACTGAGAGTGTATAAAAACGTCTATTGAGTTTCCACAGGTACTTAGAAACTTTCAAAGATTCTGAAAAGCTGAAGGCTTTGCTTGTATTGCTCTCTTTTTAGGATGATTTATTATTCTGTTTTAAGTATATTTTGTGTTACAAGTTTTAGACACTGATTATTATCTCTGTGTTCCCTGGATTTTAGATGAAGTCAATACTTGCCTGAGAAACATCACAGTGCCCATTAATATTAGACTGATACTGATAGAGATGAGATTGTTAGTTTTCTGTTAAATTAGCATTATTCCAAGAGCATCATGTTTATAATATAGCCAGTTTCCAGCCCACTGGTTTCTTTCTTAATGTCAAGGAAACTTGCAAGGCTGTAAATATCATCAAAAATTCAATACAAGAAACAAAACAAGCAGCGGTGTAGAATATTTTGTTTCCTGAAAAGAAAGCAAAAGTAAAAACATATAAAAGGATAAAAAACCCCTTGTTTAATTCTCCCCATTCTAGCTTGTATTGAGAGATGTTGAAAGCATGTGAGTACTTAATACATGTGTTACGAGTATTTTTTGAGCACTTACTTTTCTGGACATGGATAATAGTGTGCTGAGTTTATACTGAATAATAATTAGTATATTGCTGACAATATTGTCTTCTATCAGTTATTATATTTAAATTGTATTATTTTGTTGTGTTAATTATCCATGACATATCTACAACATTTAGGATTCAGTATCATATTGACATACTTCAAGAAGGTGTTTTTATATAGAAAAGTACGTACACAGTTGAACTTCTTATGGAAAGAAAATAATTATGAAAAAGCCTGTTTGAAAATCTTTAGACTTGATCCAAGATTTCTAATAAAATGTAAAGCAGAAAAACTCAACCAGAATTAAAACTTGAAATAAAAAGGATTAATATTGTTTTATGAAATAATTTAATATTTTCAATGTGTAAAGATCACAGATAGGGTTCAGAAATTCAGAGAGGAAATACTTATAGAAAAATCATTTTGTCAGGAGTAAAAACACCTGTAGAATGCCTAGTCTGTAGAGACTTCTTGAGCTTCTGTCCTATATGAAGGAATTTCTTAACATCACTATATAATGCAATTCTTTTATACCCTAGAAGACTGAACAGATCACCTGATTTACAGTCTGCATATTTCAAGCTCAAATCAACCTGCCATTGCTTTCTTCAAATGCTTCAGCAGTGACTTATTCTGAATATTCAAAATAATCATTAATTGTGTTCTAATAAAGGAAAAAAAAAAAAGAGAAGTAGAAAATATGTTTGTGTGCTCTAAGCAGAGAAGGCCAAGAGTGGAATGCTGTCATTTGCTTGTGATACTATCCTTTAGCAATCATTTGAATTTGTTTTTCAACTTCTTGACCGTATTTAATCCCTTGCTTTGCTACCCAGAAATACTTCCCTCCGTCTGTGCCACTAGGCTCTCCCCAGTACACTGCTGAACTTGGATGCCATCCATGAAGAGCTGCCGAGTTTGCTTGTGCCCTGCCGGGGGGAGTCAAGATCTGGTGCATATGCAATGTGTCATCCAGTTTTCTCAGAACTTGTAAAAGATCCAGCTGTGCTGTTAACTTGGTCAGGCCTCAGGCCTCCTACAGCACATCAGTTTTACTTGATTTATCTAGAGCCTACATTAGATTTCTAGGAATCAATGTGAGATAGATTGTTACTAAGGTACTCACACTTAAAGAAAAAAGTAAGAGTCAAAAGAAATGTAATGGATAGAACACATTCTGTAAACATATTTTCTGCATGTTTGTTTGCGAAAGATTTTTTTCTTGCAGGATATCTCTGCAAGAAGAAGGATCAGACAGAAAATATTTTTCAACATTTATATTTTTAACATTTTTTAAAAAAACATAGGAACAGACAAAAACTGGCCATTTGGCCACTTAGAAATTATTCTTTAAATTGCACTGAATATACAATACAATTCATTTTGTCCTGTTGTTTTAAAGTTATCATTATTATACTGAACTAATTCTGTCAGTTGTTTCCACTTTTTTTCATATCTTGACAAGAAATACCTCTTTGAAAGCAAAACAAATTAAAACAAGAAAATCTGAAAGCACAAAGGCAGCAAATTCAGATGGTCACTGCAGAAAGTTTTTACTGAAATAGAAAAGTTGTGGAGAGCTGTGAGCCCTTGGCACTCCCTTGGAAAGGAGAGGCTTGATAAGAAACCTTCCGAAAGGTTACAGCGACCACTCAGAACACCCCCAGCATGCTTTGCGCCTTTATGGTAATACCTTGTATCCAGTTGGCTAGTTGGTTCCTACCCCCCTACCTTCCCCCATAAAAACCACTGCGTTTACCCGGGAAGGATAGGGAGCTCCTGTCCCTGGCCTCCCTTTCGCAGAGGCTGCTTGAGCAATAAAGCTACCTCCGTGGAACAGCCATACGGGTCTCCTCATCTGTCTCTGTCTCGAGTCAGCCTGAGGGTGATTCACAAAGAGCTGAAATCACTAAGAGCTGATAACGCTGCGAATCATCCATTGCCTGGGGAGACAGCCTTAGCCCCTGTAGGAGTCGCTCTCTGCAGGGCACTCTTTACGGCCGTGGCGTGCCGGTGCTGACTAGCATCGGCCCCCCTTTCAGCAAAAAGTTACTAGGAATGTTGCAGTAAAGTGAAACCATGAATCATATGCATATACTGAAGGAGGATATTTTCAAAAGTAAGAACAGGGTACAAGAATCCAAACTCTTCAAAGGAAGAAAAACAGAGCACTTTGTAAATTAAGCATGTAAAGGAGTGCTTACTTTTCTTTAAAATGGTTTCAGGGGGACAGTTTTTTTCTAAGAAGGATAATTGAAGAATTGAGAAATACCTAATTAAGATACTTCTTATTATGTCCTTTGAATATTTCTTAGGGAAAATTTCCTGTCTGACCATATGGGAGCCACTCTGGCAATCACAATCCTTCCACCAGAGACTTTAACTGCTGGAACTGAAGTTCTCTTGCAGCAGGTGACTCCAGTGACCGGAGGGAACTCGCTTGACTCCTCCGCTCACCACGTTCACGCAGTCAGACCAGGTTTTCCTACCAGCTCAGCACCAGGTTTCCCATAGCGGAGTCTCAGGCCTTTGGTTCTTTTACGCATGGTGAAGCAACAGAATAACATCTTGAGCTGGTGTTTCTGAGTTGGCACCCCAAACAAAGGAAACCCTGAGCTTTTATACTCTTGCAGCCTAAGCACATGACAGTCTGTGGCAATTAGCTTCTGTTTCTCTGAGTGTCCAGTCACCTGGCTGGTGCCACAAATTCGCACGCTGTTTGCTATGCAAAGATCGAATCCAGTTCACAGCCTCTTGCCTCTGGCTCACACCACCCAGAGCTCAACCTGCAATGGGCATTGTAGCATCACACTGAGCTACCCGCACTAAATGTGTTCTTCAGCATATTTTGTTGGTAATTGGAATTAATAATCAAATGAAACAACTGAAAACCAGATTGAGGTTTATGTTTAGGTACACATGGGTTTGGTAGCACCCCTCAAGGAATACTGCAGAAAGTGGATCTTGAGAATTTTTATTAAATTATTTAATTATAACACCTTGTGACACAGAATCACAAAATCACAGAATGGGTCAAGTTGGAAGGGATCACAGTGGGTTATCTGGTCCAACCTCCCTGCTCAAGCAGGGACATTCTAGAGCACATGGCACAGGATTGTGTCCAGATTGTTCTTGAGTATCTCCAGTAAGGGAGACTCCAAAACCTCCTTGAGTGACCTGATCCAGTGCATGGACACCTGGACAATAAAGAATTACTTTCTCATGTTCAGGTGAAACTTCCTGTGCATCAGTTTCTGCCCATTGTTGTGGCGGTGATGCAGCCCTTAGATGTTATCCCCACTGCACCACCGGAATTACCAGCCCAGCCCACATTCTCTGTGTGGATCAATGAAGAGGTTAGTTGGAACAATTATTCCCCTCAGGACAGTGAGCCTGAGGGGAATGGGGAAGGTGAGGCTGGGGAAATCCCCTATCTCCCCTGATTTTCCTGCCCTTTGTACCCATCCATCAAGTTTCTGTTCCACCTCTTTCCCCTCAGAGATGTTTTAATATTCATCGAGTTGCTTTAATATTCATACATTGCTGGAAAGTTCTGTTACCCTGTTATGTTCATTGGTTAATGTAAATGTGTTCCCTCCCCGTTCAAAAATTATTGGGCCCCTGTCGTCCCTTGTCATTCTCTTATTGGTTAGAACCCTGGATCCTCCCGTTTTTCTACTCCTACTCCCTTTAAAACCCCATGTCACTTCTGCTCCTGGCTCTCCTCTGTAGCCCCCCCATCCTGTTAAGCTGTATGCCCCAGTGGCTACAATAAAACTGTGGTGTTCGCTACATGAGAGTCCCTCCACTTCTTTGCCTCCGCTCCGCTACTGTTACAGCGACTGCTGCTGCTCTTCCGGCAAGGGAGTGACAGCCTTGGGTGTCACTCATCAACAGACATGCAGGAAGGCAAGCAGGTTGGTCTAGCGGCCAAGCGCAACTCTGTTGCCTTTGCTATAGGGCACACAAGCGGTGAAGTGGTGACAGCGACACATTGTCTCTTGGCCTATTATTCGGCACCACTGAGCCTGGCTCCATCTTCCTGCCACCCTCCCTTCAGATACTGATGGAAATTGATGAGCTCCCCTCAGTCGTCTCTTGATGCTGAACGGGTCCAGCTCCTTCAACCTTTTCTCATAACAGAGATGTTCCAGACCCTTTATTGTCCTCATAGCTCTCCTCTGGACCTGTTCCAGGAGCTCCATGTCTCTCTTGTACTGAGGAGTGCAGAACTCCAGATGAGCCTCACCAGGGCTGAGTAGAGGGGCAGGATCCCCTCCCTCAGCCTTCTGACAATGCTGTCCCTAATGCACCCTGGATACCATTGGCTCTCTTGGCTACAAGGGCACTGCTGGCTCATGGACAGCTTGTTGACCACCAGGACCCCCAGGTCCTTCTCTGCAGAGCTGCTCTCCAGCAGCTCAGTGCCCAGCCTGTGCTGGTACATGGGAGTTTTTCTTCCTCAGTTGCAGGATCCTGTATCTGCCTTTGCTGAACTCCAGAAAAGTGTTCTCTGTCCATTTCCTTGATATTGAAATTCAACTATATTAAAACTTTAAAATAGTGAAAGGATAATTGACTCCCTAAAGTTTCTAGCATATATTTTACGTATATGAAATAGAGTTTGTCGTGTATATATGTACAATATTTAGTCTCTCAATAACATAGATACGAGACATTAAATGCATTTTTGTAAACGTGAGAAGGAACTGGAACAACAAATTATAAGAGGATCAATATTAAAAATATTGATAAAGTACTTGATCTTGACATTCAAGTACTTCTGCAGGTTGATGGCAAAATTACTACAGTTTTATAGGGCAAAAGTCGAAAAAAAGTCCCAAATATTTTCAGTTTACTACCAAAACAGTATGTTCCTTACAAAATTAAAAAATATTTTAAAAGTATTTGTGAAAAGTGTAGATGACATAATTATGTAAGTTTCTGAAATTTTGAGTAGTCACTAGTACCAATACATTGGAGTTACCTTTCATTTTCTTATGCAGTGACTGCATTTGTGGCTTTATTGTGGTTCAATATGGCCCTTTCTCACTGTTATCCACCAGCATCAAAATTGGATATTTTAATCATCACTTAACTACCCAGACATTCTGATTGAATCTGTATCATAGTTTTGCCAAAAATTATGAAAAGAAATTCATACTTGTTTCATAGAAATAAAGATGAGGTAACCAATTTTTATCTACTGATGCATTTTTGAGAAATGTCTTAAAGAAAATAGGAAAGCCAGATACAGTCTTTACTTTATCCTATTGGATCTGAACCCAAATTTCCCAAGGAACAGAACTGATCCTATTTCTGTTTCTCCAGCTGTTGATTTTTCCCTTGGGGCATAATTAGGGTTTCCATATGCCCAGTTCCTACTTCATGCCATATGTGTTTCCTTTATATCTGTACTTGATATCTCGACATTCCGATATTTAAAGAACCTTGAGCTCATTTGACAAAGTATCAAACAAGGGTAATATGATTAAAAGGGAACTTCAGTTTAAAATTCTCCAACTTGTAACAGGAATCTAAATACTCAGTTCTCATTAATGTTGTTGATTACTGTATATGCAAATGATTAGATGCTAAAATTAAATTACATAAGATGAGAATCTTCCCTTTCCTTCCTTCATTCCCATCTCTGTCACTGAACTGGAAGTTCTACTATTTGTTCTATTCTCATATGAAGTACTGTGACTAGAAGAAATTTTGAGGTCAAATACTTTGTAGAAAGTTGTAAAGTCATCAAAAATATATTGTTGTGTTAAATAATATTCTTTTAAACAAGAAAAATACTGAATATATCTATCCATAAATCAAAGTTCTCAGTATTAATTCATGCTCAGGTAGTGATGGGCAAAATCTTTGAGAATAACCACTTAGTACCAACAAGCATCAGGGCCATTGTGTTTCAAGAATCATATTTCTGAGAATAAGTTTGGAAAACAAAGCATAAGGGCTATTTATTGTAATCCAAGAAACATATTTATGAAAATAAGCTTGGAAAAATTGCTGATCACAAAACCTCTTACATTTTGATTCTATACTTCATGTTGAATTGACTATGTGGCATTATTTACTTTATTTAACACAGTTTCAGTGGAAATATGTGAATATCTATGAATGCATTCCCAGGTACTTATGAAGTCGCAGGCACTCTCACTTTCCACTCACTTCAGAAACTATCTATATTGTAGGAAGTGCAAACTACCATCTCATGATGATAAAGGAAATTTATGTTTCCTTTCTTCTGTTGTTTCAGCAGAAGTATTTGGATGAAAAATACATCATGTTGTCAGAATTCAAGTATTATCCCTGACTCCTTGTACAGTAAGAAGACAGCAAACTCAAGTACTTAAACCTCTTGTCAGTTGATGACATGGACACAAGCATGAAGACATACAAATAACCTACAGTACTTTCACTCTTGTTATGACTCAGTGAATTTCCTAGTTTTAGAAAAGAAAAAAGATCCTGGATTTGTTTAATATAGTTCCAATAAAAGACTACCTTCATAGTATCAGAATAATATTGCCAAAACCCATGTGAACAACTAAAATCTTTCGTATTAAATGACCCACTCATATCCCCCTTCCATAGCTTCATACTGCTAAACAGTGTCTTTAAACGAAGTAAGCAGTATTTTTACCCTCTTCATGCAATTATTGATGTAATTGATTTTATGCAGAAGGTGCTGAGATACTGCATGAATGCATAAAGCTCCAGAGTATTTGGCAGTTATGACCTGTCCCAAAGGATAATGCTGTGTCCTGAAATATGAGAAAGACCAGTGCAAAACAGTCACATCTCCTGAGAATTTAGGACTCCGTTCCCTCAGTGATGCACAACATATTAGCGTTTAAATGAGTTACAGCAGTGATTCACTGCACATTAATGCAACTTAAGTTCCCTGAGGTTCTTTCTCCATGTTTTGAAGAGTTCTGCAAAATGTGACCTTCCATTAAACAAAGAAAGGTCTCTAGCTGTTCTGCTTCTAAAAAGGGCTTTAATTCTGCAAATAAGTGTACTTATATATTGTTTACTGCATTCCCAGATGGGTAGGAATAACGATTTCAACAACAGTGAAGACTTTACTTATTGATTTAGTGTTGTACTGACAACAAAGCCAAGTATCAGGCAGTTGAAAGCTAGCATTACAAGCATATAGTTCCAAACAGAGGAAGTTAATTAAACAGAGGATGCTATTAACTCATAATATAGTTCACATTATAAGAACAACTTTGTCTTAGTATCTTTCAGAAAACTGAATGGATAATATTTTTCTGGGAAAAAAAAGGCATATACTATTCTGTCAGTGTTTTAGAATCATAGAACTATAAAATTATAGAATGGTTTGGGTTGGAAGGGACCAACCATCTAGTTCCCACCCCCCTGACACAGGCAGACACCCTCCACTAGATCAGGTTGCCTCATCCAGCCTGGCTGGTGTTTGGTCTGACCCTGGGACCCGGATTGAAACAATATGCTGAGAAGGTTGGAACAACTCAAGTTTTGTAATAATCACTAAATATGTACTAAATTTTCATCTACAACAACAACAACAAACAAACAAAAAGACAAAATCAGGACATCCTCACAGGACATCTCCAGTGATAATAAAATCAAACTCTTGCAGATTAAAAGTTTAACATACACTCTACTGAAATCCATAGAAAACTTCTAGTGACTCTAGAGTCATCAAGTTCCTCTCAAGAAATAAATTCAACAGGTAGGCTTCCTCATGTTCTATTCCTTTGGAAATTTAGGATATTTTCTGTATTTATTGGAATTATGGTATAAAGGATTTTTTACACAAAGTTGAAGAGCGTGGATATGTACACATACATGTGCATATGATCACACAAAATGCATATGAATTACTATATATTGATGGTCAAATGTTCATAGAGGTAATAATATACATGGAAAAGGGATATTGTTCTATTTACCTGTTTTAGAGCACAGCTGTGAATAGCACGGGGATGCAGAAACACCTGATTTAAACAATGGTATTCTTTACTCAGGAATGGGTTTACAGGATTGGTTCTCAAAGCATGCAATAGAAAGGACTCTGAACTATCTAGTATACAAGAGGGGAATACAAATTGCCAACAAGACGTTAGGAGGATGGGAGCACCAAGTCAGTGCTGGTGAGGGTGTTCTACTTATTGTTCATATCAAAATACTATTGCTTTACTATTATTGTTTTCCAAATAACTTATGTATGCTTTTTGGCTGTTATAGCTGTTTCATTTTTTCTTCCTCTATCTGGTTTTACACCTTTTCTTGTGGTAAAAGTCAAGACTGACCACTGATTAGTAGTGAGGAGAGGCTTTCTGAGCTGGAAAGAGATTGGAAAGGAAGAACCTAAAGAAACAAGGAGGAAAATAGGATATGATCTCGTGATGTTTTGTTCACTGAAAAACAGATGACTTGCATATTTAGGTGTGTTCATCATTGTTGCTGACAGCGTGCAGGAGAAAGACTAGCCATGTATAATTATGATTTAACTGCAGAATTAACTTATTATTTAATTGAAGTATTTCTCTACACAAGCTTATGGGGTAAGGGGTGTCTTTTGACATTTGATGGGAAGAAGGAGAGGGTTGTTGTAAGCAAATGTCACTTGAAGGATGAATAGAGATAATGATTTCATTCAGTTCAAGTCTTTGATCAAAATAGAAGTAGAACATCTACCCCTATAATGTGCTTCTGAGGCTGATGTGTAATGGTGTTTCTTCATTGATACTTTATATAATTCGTCTCATATTTCTGGGCCATGCAGTGTACTTGTAGCTGCTCCTGATGGTCTTATGAAGACTCAGTACCTTCAACTCAAGGTCTAATGACTGAAAGAGCTTCTTAAAATGAGCACTGTGTGATTATTCCAACTTGCGGAAAGATACTAGGGAATCTCCAGCTGCTTTGGGGCTTGTTAAAGTCACTGGTGCTCACACAGCCTGAATTTGCAAGTGTTTATGCATTCCATTTACAAGAGAGCATTCTGATTTCAGTTGGAATTAATTTGCTTGTCAAAGTAGTACAACTATGAGTTTTGCTCATTTGAGATTCTTACCATGAAGTTTCCTTCCACTTCAGAAAGGTTTAATAAAGTAAATAATAAATTGAGAAACCCAAGCCTTTAGAATATAATGTCAAAATTATCTCAAAAGTGTGAATGCTTATAGACTAGTAAAAAAAAAAAATTAGACAATCTCTGGATTAAAACAAAAAACCCCCCAAAGAACAAAGACCTTGACTATCAGTGTCCTCACAACCAACTTCCTCTCCCTTGGGAGTTATACATAGAAAATGTGCAATGAAGAGTGAGACTATCACAACAAAAAGCAATATAGAAAAAATCCTGCATAACTGAATATCAGTGTTTCGATTTGTTTCATGTGCATCTTGTCTGCAGTGTGACAAGGTAAATGTTGTAGCATAGCTAGTGTTTCTTTGTATGAAGAAAGACTCAAAGTATTTGAAAGCAGAAAGATTTGAAGCATATTTAATTTTAGATAAAGCTGAAATATTTGTGGTTGTGCTAGTGACAAAATTAAATCCACACCTCCATGTATGAATTCCTTTAGTTTCTTCAAAATTGGCTTTGATAATCTGCTACTATCTAGTGATTTGCTATGCTGCTCTTCATACCTATTTCCAGAACACAAATCAGTGCCTTGCTGAGCCTGACAATATTTGAGTCTTAAGAGGTATGAAAAGGTAAAAAATATAGAGATACAGAGGTATAGACACATCCATTTTGTTCCACCAGCTGTATCTATAAAGAAACATTAAACTAACAGTGACATTTGCATTTTATTTTAAGATTGTTCAGTTTGATAAAGACTGACTGTTAGCATCAATGCCATGGAACAATGTTGATGCTAACAGTCAGTCTTTTCTCCAGGAGGAGGAATACAGGCTGATTTAAAAACTGGAAGAGAGAAAGAAATTGAAGTTTTGAATTTATTTGTAAAATATATATCATCTACATTAAATTACTGGATAGTTCCATATTTTTCCTTTTGTTTAAATTGTATATGCTTAGCAATCACGACAGAAATTAGTGATTTTTAGTAGGCTAATAGTCTCCGGGTTAAAGTCTTTGCATGAGTTGAATAAATCCCACAAACTTGGTAAGAAATAACAGGTGGGAATACATTGGGATGGCAATGTATATACTATACTTATAGTATATACAAATAGTTACGGTGGTAGTTCATATCTCTGCAAGTGCTAAGGTTTTTGTATCATTTTGTCCTTGTCTAAGAATGTAGCATGAGAGACCCATACATTAGTATGCTACACCCAAATTATGTTTTACTGGAAATCAATACTGGTTAAAGCAGAGTGGGTTTGGCCATCAGTAGGTAATTAAAAAAGTGTTATGTAGTCTATTCAAAAATAAAGAAAGTTTTGTCTTATGAAACTAAGATACTGAGATATATTTTCTTCATGTATAATTTTTAGAGTCATTGTTATCAGTATTAAAATAATACATTAATTGAGTATTTTGGATGTGAAGTAGAATATCTGAAATCAAATCAAGGACTGCTTAAAGGTCAGACAGAACTGATAGGAAGAAATAAACCAAGTCCTTGAAATGTTACAAGCTACAAAGGTAACTTGGATAAAGCCGAACGAACAAGAATTGAGAAGAACGGTAGAATACAGTGAGGTGGGAGCAGAATTTGCAAGATATTTAGCAATCCACTGCATTTCAAAGTGTGAATTCAATAAGAGCACTTTTGGTTTTTATCATATCCTTGTGAAACCCACATGAGAGTAGTATTTGGGGAAGAGATTGCAATGTTTGAAGTGAAACATAGTAAATAGTAATACATTAGGGAAAATAGTGCAGAGGATCATAGAATACAGACCATGTTCAGCAAATATTACCTACTTCAGTAGTTGTGTCTAAAGAGAATGCTTATTGGTAAGCTTGATTTATTATCTTAAGTTTATTTTACTTTCAAAGTCTTGGGAATCACACAGGCAGTTTGAGCTTAATACCTATGTGAAAGTAAACTTTGTTCATGCTTAGGTATGTAAGAAAGCAACTATTTGTTGTGGGGTTTTATTCACAAACACCTCTCATCTCTTCTTTTAAAACCTTTTTACCCAGGAACACAATATCTGTTACCAACATGCTACTTTAGCCCTGTCTTCCACTCTGCCATACATCCCGATAAGATAAACATCTAGCATTTCTTCCACTTATTGACTCCAAACGTGCAATACCAAAGCAATTCAAGCAAAATGCAGAAGGACAAGGAAGGTTGCAGAGCATTGAGAATGACCAGCCATAATTCAGTTAGGAAACTGTGCTTTTTGGTGAGAAAAATTACCTTGAAGAACACTGGTATGTTGCATACATGTTGCTGTTTCCAGAGGTAGGTTGGGGGTTAAAAAAATTACTTAACAAAACATGAGGATGACAGTTACTATTACTTTTTTTATGAAGGTTTAAAAAAAAAAAAGAAATTCTAATCAGCCTTGCTGTCTCTAATCAAATATTTGTTTCTCATCCTTAATAATGCTTAGTCTACTTACAATTAAATCAACTGTGCATCTGATATAGAGATGTTCAATGTACAGGACTCACACTGTAAATTTTGCTTTATTATTCTTGCATAGGCAGTTGTAGTTGGAATAATGAACTCTGAAGATGGTCTTGTATGAAAGACTTGGGTACTTTTCTGTTAGTTTTTCTTAATGTACATATATTATTTATATATTAAAAAAAATTCTGTTCTTTAAAGGACCAGGATAAGCATATAGAAAATAAAAAAAGTATTACAAACCTCACAGAGACTGCATGAGAACTGGCTATGGTAAAGGTGAAATCACTGATTTTACATAAGATCAGCAGATTGCTCTAGCAAAACTCACTACTGTGCAAGCAGCCCCATCAAGAAGGGCACATGAAAGGTTGGTAGAAATTCTGTACAGAATTTAGATTAGCTACTTTAGTGTACTAATGTAAGTTTTAATATCTTCCTTAATAATAAAATTCATTTATATCCCAGACATCAGGTTATTGGTCTCTCGGCCCCTTCGAGGAAGTAATTGAGCACCTGTATGGGGACAATGGGAATTGAGGAGTTCTGATTAGTTTTCTCTAGTTATAAATTATTTATCACCTCATTCCATTTTCCTCTTACACCTATTGGGACGTTTTCACAGTCTTATTGCATAATAAGAAAGTGAACATCAGGATTCTATTTGCTATGGTTCACCCTCATGAGCCATTTAGCATTTTGTAATTCCACAGAAAAAGCTATCAGATCAGCGGAAATGAAGTGAGAGTTTTATAGATGTTTTCTGTTCTATGATTTCTTTTTTATAAAGGTAATGACTGACTCATTTGAAAATGAGTGAATTGGCTAACAAATCTTAACCTGTGATATTATAGAGGACATCTACTGCTGAAAGAGCAAATATCCGTCCTACTTTGAAAATACATACATCATAAAATAGATACAAAATGCTTGTATTTATTCATGTTGAAAGCACAGACCATGTTTTAACATAGCTTAATACATTTAAAGTGCACTTCTGTATTTTCCATTTTGGAAAATGGCTTTCTTAGAGTGGAGTGTTATAAAACAGTCATCTTTAAACTCGTGTGATTTCTCACACCCACTTCCTTCTGTACACTGTTTATCTTAAAGGAGTAGACTACTATTTCTTTCCTACCGTCTGCAAGGGAGACAAGATGGTGATGTAAAATTTGTGAGTAAATGTTTAGTCCTATGAATAGAAGATAGCCTTTTGTACTCATTGACTCCAGTTCATCAGTTTGGACCAGGAACTGTAGACTAGTGCCTTCTCAGACCTCTTATTTATCACATAAAATCCAATAACATAAAATATG
>VYZT01007418.1:0-16905 GCA_013400735.1 Pomatostomus ruficeps | reverse complement strand
AGACTCTAATTCTATAAGCTGTGAAGTCAGTTGGAAAACTAAAATGACCTTAATAATTAGGCCAGGTTACAGCACAATCTCACATAGTAATTATTGCTCTATTTTAAGGGTGGCAGGAACTCCTCATAGATTAAAGTTTCATCTAGAGAGAGTATATGAATGACAGTATGTTCCTCACCTCCTGAAGAGACAATGCCTCCCTGAAGCCTCACCCCCACTTCTTTATGGGTCTTTATCCCAGTAATCGTAGGAGGCAGTATAGCACATGTTGACATCTGTTAAGCTTATTATAACTAATTGCAATAATTTGATGCTTTGAACAAAACTTCCCTCTTCTGTATTGTCAATAATATTATATATATTCAGGGAAAATAATAAATTTCACATTAAGAAGTTACCAAATCCAGTTTTATGGACAAAGACTGGGTGGAAAGCACTGATGGTGTGTGATGTATTCAGTAACTGATCACTAGAAAAAAGGAAATAAATTGAATAATTCTACACCTAATTTAATTTGTCAGACCATATTAATCATATCGGGCCAATGCTGCCCTCAGACTAATAAATTAACTTTCAACTGGTATAATAGGGATTGTGATCGAATGTCTGAAGGCAAAATTTGGATATTTCCCAAACCTGAATAGTTGTTTGACTGTCCCATTCTCTCCATTATTCTAGAGGAAAATAATTATTTTTGGTGGATTGCATAAGGAACCATCTCATTTGTTTTGCAGAAAGAACAGACACCCAATCTGCAATATCAAAAGGCAGCTCTTCAGAGGGAAAACAGCAGGTCAAATCATCACTTAATGCACTGCAATACAGCCAGGTGAATAAAACCTGACATAATATTTTTCAGTACTCCTGTTTTTCATTACATCAAATTCAGGTTTATG
Organism: Pomatostomus ruficeps; assembly: GCA_013400735.1. Taxonomy (NCBI): domain Eukaryota; kingdom Metazoa; phylum Chordata; class Aves; order Passeriformes; family Timaliidae; genus Pomatostomus; species Pomatostomus ruficeps. The sequence continues at coordinate 16,009 of VYZT01007418.1, read as the reverse complement.
ATCTAATAAAATTCCAGGAAGGAACTGTAAATTCTGAAAGTAAAGGAGATTCAGGTAATTTCTAAAGAACAAGCCAGAAAAGACTCAGTTTTAAGAAATTACTCAATACTATTACTGTATCCAAAAAAGGTTGATGTGCATCCACCTTATAGACTGGGTTCACAAAATCCACATGGAAGGAAGAATGTTGCATAACAGAGACCTTTAATGAAGAAATATTGTATTAACTGTGAAATGAGCATACTTGAAGATTGAAGAAATAAAAGTATTATCTATATATTAATAGTTTACTCAGTGTTTAGATAATGCTAGTGCTTATTCTGGCACTAAAATGAACTTAGCATTCATATGGAATAGAAAGATAGTTGAGAAATGCTGTTGAAAGATATATTCCACAAGCTTTTTTCTGGTGGGGATTTTGTGGGGGTTGCTTGTTGTGGGGGGTTTTCTTTCTTTTTTTTTTTAAATGCAACTAAAATGTAAATTATGTGGCAATTTTGAAAATAAAAGGGAGTAGGCTTGTATACTGAGTAAGGTTAAAAACAAATTGTTCAAATTGATTGATTTCTAAACAACATAATTAGATTCAATATTCTACTCAGATTTCTTTTTGTCACAGGCAGTAACTGAGCCCCATTAGACCATAAAAACAACTTCATTTTTTTGTGTGTTCTGTTTTTAAACTAACCAGCCAAGAAAGAAAATGCATCTACTTTCCATTCTTATCCAAATTTGACTGCTTTCAGTACTGAGCTAGTTTCTTGGTTTTTCAGTTTGGAGACCGTGTCAAACTGTCTGGAGCACCTTGACAAAAAAAAATGGTGTTGTTATTAAAAAAACCCCAAATCTCTCATAAAAAAAGATACACACATAATAATTTCTGTTCTAGAATGAAACGCATTATCGTGTATTGTGTTCACAAGCATGAACTGAGCCATAACTATGGCTCGCGTGGTATGGCACTAAGTGAGATTTATGATTGCCACTCAGATAACTTTCCAGTCCTGTGCAGATGAGGTCCCCCTTATATCGGCAATCAGATCAGGATTAATTATGATGCCTTTTTGTTCTTTCCAGTCAAAGGAAACAAAGGAAAAATGCTTTTCAAGATATTGTCAACATTTTAATTTCTTGTTTCCCAATTTTAAAGGAAAACCTATTGCTATTTTCTGCACATTTTGGATTTGTTTCTTTGGGGGTTTTTTTTAACTCTAACACTTCAGTTCAATGATTAAGCTGAAAAGTGAAAAATTTTAATCAACTCCTTTCAGAAGTTTCCTTCAGGCACATTCACTGCACACTGAAATTAGAGTGGACCCGAGTCATCCAACAGTGAGGACAATATTGGCAGAGAACTGATTCATCAGTATATTGGTTGCATCTGTTAAATCATTCTATAATATATTGGGTGGACTCAATGATCTCGGAGGTCTTTTCCAACATAAATGAATCTGTGATTCTCTGATTCTGTGAAATGAATGTGCTGCTACTTTTTAAAATTGTATGTCCATAAATATGTTAGTAGATTCATGGTTCACATACAATTCCAACTCCAGGTAAAGACAAGAAACTAGTTCTAAAACTCTCATTTCTTACGTGGGTTTTGTTTTGTTTATTTTTACTTATTTTCACCCTATTCTTCTAGTCTGCCATATTTCAGATTAAAAGTGCAGACTAAATTAAATTTCTTTCATTGTTTTTGTGGGTTTGGGGTTTTTTTGTGCAGACTGTAATTATGTGTACCATCATTAGAAATACTTTTTTCCAAAGAATTGTCCTGAGAATTACTTCCAGTGTTATGGTTATTACTCCGAGTAGCAAACACTCTCTATAGAAGGAGACTTCTTAGATTCAAATTGCTTATTTGTCAGACTGTGCTATTAAAAAAACATGAAAAGAATTTTTTATAAAAGAATTCCACTCTTCATAAAAAACATTAAACAGCAATTAAAAATCTGATATCTCTCTATGCCCTCAGAGAGCAGATGAATAGGATCACTAGAGAAATATTAGACACTTAACTAGTATCATATTTTAATTAACATTGATTAAAACAACACTTTATAAAAACCAAAATATTATTACCCTCACAGGATACAGTTAAAAAAATTGAAAATAAATTGTTGTATTACAACAGCTATGAAAAATAACAATAGTTTATTATCGAATTGAGCAATGTTAACAGATTATCTGCTCACTGATGACTTCTCCTTGCTCTGTTGTTCCTCATCCATTTGTTTTTTCTGTGACTTCTTATCCTAAGTAAGGTAGGTTTTGGGATTGTGTTGCAACTTTACACAGAAGACTTCAGTATAAATCTGGGTTTGTTGCCTTCTTTAGGTCTGTGCTATGAGTTTATATTGAAGTAGTAGCAAATGAGGAAAAAGCTATGGTTAAGGAGGGTTGCTTAAATAATAATTTGATGTGTAATTTTTCTTCTCTCTTTAGATAAAATTATTTTGTTTTCAAATAAAATACTCATAAACTTACGTTCTATTTAAACTTAACCAGTGAAGTTAATAATAAAAAATTATAATGAAGAGCTAGACATTGAAATATTTCAACTTTTGATTTTGAAACAATGTATCATTTTGAATTTTTCCAAAATTAAATTCTCAATATAAATATTAAAAATAAACTAAAAAAATAGACAAAAAAGCTTAAGCACTAATGAAAAATGAGTGATTTCAGGTAACATTTTGTTTGGAAGAGTGATCCAGAAATTCTAAGGAATGTCTACATTTGTGTTTTAGTTCATATCGTAAGTGTACTTTCAAAGCAACTTTCCTTAGCACCCCAATAGTGTAGTCTGCTTAACATTATATAAGAGGTCTTGTGGCTCTCACACTGGTTTCCTTCCAATGACCCTAAGGCAGAAGGCAAATATTAGGAGTGTAGCTGATGTACCACAAAACCTAACAAGCCTTTGAACCACAGAAATACTGCAAAGCAAACACCCACAAATAGTGTAAATATTGTACACCCAGCACCCTAAAGATGCATCCCCCAGTGCTACACTTTTTGCTAATGCATACACCAGCTTTGAGCTCTTATCTTAAGAAGATGAAATGGAAGGAGAGCAAATACAGTGATATCTAAGCAAAAGTTAGAGATAAATTCTACCCAGAGGCTGACTCTTTCTTCCTTCTCAAGAAAATATTAGCCATTCAAGGAAATGGTAATTTCTGAAAGAAAATAATGGAAGAAAAACAACACAACACTAGCTTCCAGAATGAGTATGCCCCAAAAAGAGCAAATAAAAATGATCCTTGAGAAGACCAGTGGAATATGCCTATATTCAACATACATTGCATACGTAACATGAATTTTGGAATAGCCCCCTTTTTTTTGACTGAAAATCACAACCTATTTAAACAAAGGGCAGTAGTCACTCAAAATATATAGAAAATGCTACAATGTGAGCAAATAAAAAACCCACAAAAAAACCCCAAAACACCTTAATATGTGTTGCTCTTAGAAAAACAACTGAGAACTGAATTTGTTGCACTGTGTAAGTAGCTATGCAGGAAGAAAATACATACTATTACGGGGCTGTGTAATCTGGAGGGGGAAGGCATGCTAAAAATTATGTATTGAAGCAAAAACTTAGCTATATTCAGAAAAGAAATAAAGCACGCAGATTTAACAGTATGCCTAATTAATTACTGGAACAAATTATTGGAGGCATGGAAGATTTTCTGTCTCCTTGTATTTATAAAGTACAATTTTTAAATGCTCCACTGTGTTGTCCTTCGGGATGATTGATGCCTCTTTCGTATACTTTGTCAAAACTGTGAACTATTTTGTCTCATTTCAGTATAAATAGATCATGTATGATGTGTGAAACTTGGTGAACAAATTCAGTACATTCTTAGGCAATTCTTTTCAATTTTAAGTTTGCTGGAATATGTCTAGTTTTACCCTCAGTAGGAGTTTTTCTAAAATCTATTTAAAAATAAATAATTCTGTACAACTTTTTGTGAGATATATAACTATAGAACTAAGAAAAAGGGAGTAGCAGACACACGGTTTAAGTCTTAAGATTTGTTGGCTTGTGAGGACAAAAACTCTTGAGTTTTCTACATTGATGAAGTGGGAAGATTAAACATATGTTTTACTTGCTACCATATTTATTTGCATATGCTGTCTTCTAGATGATCATATGGTCCTTTTACCTTTTGGCAAGATGACATATTCCAAAGAAATACTACAATGTGATCAAAGTTTGAAAAATGTAACCGTCCTATATTATGTTTTCTTCATCTGTTTATTGTATAGAACTGCAAAAATGATTCATAGATAGTTAAATACATTACAATTAGTTTTTCCAGTGATTTCAGGTCAGGCATGCTCATATGGATTCTCTAGTATGTCAAGCCCCAGATTTACAAGAGAAATGGGTTCCTTTGAAACAGTAGTTACACTCTAGAATATAGATTAACTGGTATCTTTAGACCTGTGCCTTTAGTAAGATAATCGCTTTCCAAGCCTTCTGGCTTTAAATTAACAAAGAGATTGGGAATGGTCAGCTAGGATCCAAGACAACTGGAAGGAGCCAACTAACTCTTGTGCTGACAGCTTTGACAGGGAAGGAGGGGAACTAACAGTCTGGCAGTCTGGCATTAGCAGATGACATGTTCCCTGGTTATCCATGCATTTAAATATAACAATAGCTCTTTTAATAAATTGCACTATGTTCTCAGCAATGTGTTCAATTCACACAAGACAGTGAGTATTACATTTGCCAAGTAAAATGAACACTTCATATTTTCATGTTTCAGTTTGATTTGCTTTTGTATAAATGAGAAAATTAAAATAGCCTTTCTGAGAAAACCCTCTGTGTCTCTTTTCTATTATTATATCTTCCTGAAAAAGGGCAATTGCACCGGATCATAAAACACAATCCCACACAGAACATCAGGGAAAAAATACTTGGGCTCATTTTTTATATAGATTGGTTTGTCAGTAGATCAAAACCATAACATAATGACTGCAGTAGCCCAGATCAAGGATTCATTTAGCCCACTGCTCTGTCTGTTAGGTAACCATTTGATGTTCTCTTTTTCAAGAAGAGACCATTTACTTGTTCCTTGGCACTCAGAAAATAACAGAAATCTCTCCTTCTGCTCCCTGCTATCTCTGTTGTAACATTAAGAGTGTGGGTCTTTGTTTGGTGGTGTGGGTTCCCCCCCACCCCTTCCCTGACAGTTGTCTCATGTTACTACTTTTATCAACCTTCTATCAGTCTTTTCAAGTGTTTTGTTACCTTTTTTCCTTTTTTTAAAGCTTTGAACAATAGTTATGTTTACACAGGGACATAAAGATATTTTCTACTTTATTTTCTACTCTACTCCTAACTAATGGCAAAATTTGGGGCNTTTTCCCTTTCCCCAAACAAAGGGAAAATTTTGGGGGTTTTTTTTTTTTTTTTTTTTTTTTGGCTTTTGGGACAACACTCTTACAGTACTATCATAACACCAAGATTTCACTTCTGAAAATTCTGTTCAGAGTTAATCAAATTAGGTAAAAACAAGATTATGAGTCACTGTAGTTGAAGGTTTGAGGTGAAATATTCAATCAAACTAAATATAGATTATTCACTAAGGTTCCTGCACACAGTCAATGGAGAAAGCCTGTTTCAGAGATGATTCAGCTCAAAAGCCACAGTAGGCTGCCATTTTTTTCCAGTTTGCTTAAGACACTAGCTGGCTTAATAATGGGGCTGCCTGAGGCTGCCTTATTTTAAAGAAATGATAATTTACAAAACATATTTTGTTGAAACAGAATGAATGAATGAGCAATGAGGCCCCAGCCATATAATTAACTTCTTTGGAACATTTTGTCTAGATAGTGTTACTAATATGTGGATGTAGTTCTTCTGGTTATGAAGGACAGGAAGCTTTCCCATTCATATGGCTGCCTGAGGAATGGAGCGTTCAGGTGACATGATGCAGCTCTGCAGAGGGCTTTTGAGCCCCCATCACAGCTACATTGAGCCCACTCTGAACCACAGTGTCGATTTGTTACTTTGATCATGTAGTGTCATGTGTCAGTAATGTGTTATGTCATGGCTGAGAAAAGGGATATTCTGAAATCTATTATTTGTTACTCTCAGATCCTGCTACAAAAATAAGTTGTCTCAGCTAAGTGGGAAACAAAACATAAAACAGCTCTGGAAATGTTCATTGTCGGAAGGTTTAAAAGCTATCTAGCCTCTACTGTCAAAAATATGAATCAATATGCTGAAGTAGCTGGGCATGAGGCAACAGCTTGATGCTGTATCAGATTTGAAAATTCATAAAGCTACCTGGTTGCTGATGATCTCTCTGTTTGGTTTCTTGTGGGTTATTTTTGTTTTGTTTTATTTTGTTTTTCAGGATTATTCACATTACTGTGCTTTATAAAAAAATAAGAAATCTGAAATAAAAGTAGTCTTCAGAGAAAGAAGTTGATTTAAAAAATAAACATGACAAGGAACAGCCAGAACTCTACCACTGGAGTGGTACAAAATAATGCAAAATTTCATGTGCTCTGTTTTAGCAACCAGACTATACATTTAAATGCATTAGACCAGAACAGACAATGATAAATTAATATAATGATACCTATATATACTAATTTCCAAAAGAACAGTGCAACAAATAATGGCCTTAGTAACAATTTTATTATACAGATTTTGCTTAGGGGAAGAAAATCTTGGTTGTTTTTTGAACAACATTTGTTTCAATTCTATTTAGGTGATCACAATAACATTATGCCACAAATAGAGTGGTCTCTGATGGTCAATAAAACAGAACCTGAAATGGCACCTAACCTTCCAGATTCTATGATAAAATAGCACAGTTTTGATAATAATTAGAAGTGATAATTTTATTTTCTTTATGACTGCCGCAAATTTGGTTTCTATGTGCCTTTTTGTTCTGGAAACATTTTTATCTATAGGAAATTGCTCATATGTTCATGGAAGATAAACAAATGCATAGACTACTTAAAAAAATATTTTTCCTAAGGTCAGCTATGCTTAGAAATGAATGTGCATTCTGTTCCTGATTCTTCTCTCTCTAATAATTCAGAGTAAATGATAATGTATTATGCTGTAAGTCCATAACCTTAGAAAACAAGAGTCCAGTTGGTGCTTGACTTACAAGAACAAAACAAGCTTACAGAGCACAGGTCTGTGTTGTTTGGCAAGTAGTCAATAAAATTGTACCTTATGAATTTCTTTCCTAAAGGTTCTAATCAAAACAATTTATTTCAGGCATGTAAACTCTGCTGTTCAGACTTCAGCTACTGTCAGTGTATGATATCAGCATCCACAGGAGCTTCAACCATGTTAAACTGAGTCCCAGAGCTCCCCCATCTGTCTCAGCAACAGACAGATTTCCTGCTAGATCAATGTAGTGTGTCAGCTATGGTAAAAGAGATGTGGCTTTTTTCCAGCTTTTACTGGCTTTTACAATAACTACTTGAATAACTGAAATCTTCCCCATTCCAAGTACTGTATTTCAGAGAGTTATACAAAGGAAAATAATTAAAAGTATTATTCCATGTGAGTAAACTATGATGAGAAAGGAATCCAAATTAAAAGACCAACTATACATAATGTAATTGGACAGAAAATTGTAGGCAAATATTTAGCAAATCAGAAATCCTTAAAATGAATGTATACAGTCACAGGGAATTGTTTTCCACAGTTAATCTGTTCCTGGTACATCTCTGAACTATGTTTATTTAGGGCTGAAACAGAGTGTATAAACATGTATAGGTTGTCTATTTTCCTTGAACCTTAAGGCCATTTTATTTTAGAATATTAACTGAATACTTTTTTCATGCTAGAGATAAGGCTCAGATGGCATATATTATAAATTTACTGATGACTGAAGTCACATTTTGATGCAGTTTCCTTGATAAAACCTTCAAGAAGATTCCTGTCTCAGCAACCCTTTTTTTTTTAAAACAAAAAAAGTATATATCCTGTTTCTATGAAGCCCCCCTAAGGGAAACACACTCAAAGAAAATGAAGAGTCTCCTATTTTAGATTCTTGTTGTGCAAACACAGTGGGTTTCCACCTGACCTGTCACGCTGTCAGGCTTCGGAGGATGATATCACTTCTCTAAATTAGTTCAGTTCTGATTTCTCCTAGATTAACAGCAAATATCTTTCAGGTGAGATAACTTTTACTGGAGATTAAAGGGAAAAACAAACTAGTAAAACATAAAGTACATATGGAGGAACATCTAATATACAGCTTTTGATATCACCAACTGTGTCAGCCTAGCTCCTAACTCATGGCTCTGCTCTTCCAAGAGGGCTCCCTTCACTCTTAAAATGGTAGTCAAAGAAAGAAAATAGTCTCACTTTTCTTTTATATTGACTTCTCTGTGGCGGTGGCCCAGCCCACCTTCACCTTTAGAATAAATGAAGAAATTAATTGGGTTGATTTTCCCCCTCAGGATCACTATCGCACAGGAGGGTGAAGGTGAGGCTGGGGAAATTCCCACCGTTCAAGCTGTCAATCCAAGCTTCATCTCCACCCCTTTCCCCTCAGAGTTATTATAATATTCATCAGAGTTACTATAATATTCATTAAGTTCGAGAAAGTTCTGTTGCTTTGTTAAGCTGATTGGAAGTTTCAAATATGTTCCTCCCCTGTTCAAATGTAATTGGGTACCTGTCATTCCTTGTCATTCCCCGATTTGTTAAACCCTGGATCCTCCCCTTCCCACGCCCCTTTCTGTTTTGTATTTAATCCCCTGCAATCGTTATGCTGGGATCTTTTGGTAGCCTTGCATCTTAAATCACTGCTGGCCCGTGTGGCTACAATAAAACCTTTGGGTGCTGCTACTGTTGTCACGGGAACATGGTATCTTGTTGAAAAGGTTTTTAAATAGTTAAACAGTTACATGGTGGACCTAAAAATAACATTAATAACCAATTTTTTCAGTTTTTTGATGTTTTGTGCTTTGTTAGGGACACAGCAAACATGAATTGGTATACACATGCGCAAGGGTTTGTGGATCTCAAGCACAGAAATATTTTTTTATAGGAGTATCATACTAAAGAGGTGAGTAACTACTCACTTCTGGTCTTTTAAGGTAGCCACTAACATCAGAGGGTACCTGGGTACTTAGAAATCTTGTTTTCTTCAGTTAAATTCATTTCACTCTTTCAGAACAGACAAACTGGTATATCGTATTGCTTCATTGTTCTTTGGTTCTTGCAGTGCCCAGCAGTGGTCATCACTATCCAGCTGTGCATCCTGTGTCAGAACTAACAAGGACTGATGCTACCTGTGTCACCAGGAACCTGTGAGAAAGCAAGCATGAATTTACCTTCCCACTTTATCTCTTCTAACTGTACTTTTATCCTCATTTAAATTTTTTTCTGGAAGCTGTATTCTTCAGCAAGGTGAGCAGGAAAGTTGTTGTAGAACTCCAACAGTGTTAATTAAGGAAATGTATATGTAATTATTTAATACTTTTATAGAAAATGTGCATTATTAATTTTTCCTATAGGAATGACATCAGATTTTTTTTTCAAAAAAATATGCAATTGGTTGTTGAGGGCATAATAGTGTAATTTTACAATTAGAGGTAGTTTGAAACGGGTCAAAAATGTTAGTGCAGTCAGTATGGATCAGTTTAACACATCCACATTATCTCATGAGTAAGCCTTAAAAAGGCTACATTTATTTTATTTCTGATTTATGAAACAATTTCAGTACACTTTAAATTTGTGCTAAAAAGTCAATTTCCAGTATAGAATTATTATGACTTCACTGAAATAAGCTACCTAGGCTTATATGTTATTTTGTACTGCTCTTTCTACATTAACAAATGTAGAAACCTGTGTAAAACTGTTTCAGCTAGTCACATCATTATACTTCAGCTTCTTTCCAGACTCTTCCTTCAGAAGGTGCTCTTTGCTTCATACAACGCAAGTGACCATGATACGTTAAGCTCAAGTTTGATGATGAGATGTCCATTATTTCAATTTATTAAGAAGAAAATAAGCAAAAATACTAGTAGGAATGCTGTGCAATAAATGGAGTTGTTCCTCTGTGTTTCAGGTACAACTGAGATAAATGGTGCTATGCCACCAAATCATAGCATCATAGCATAATTTAAGTTAGGAAGAAACTGGAGGCCACTTAGTACAAACCCCTGCTCAAAACAAGTCCAGCTAGATCATGTCTAGGCAATCCTAGAGATTACCAATTTCAGTGATAAGGGAATACGAAATATCTCCGTCTGTGCAAGCGATACAAATTCTAAATGAATGTATGCTTATGTAAGCCAAAAACCCCAATATTCCATGCTGCAGTGCGTTCCGTAGAGGCACCGAGCGTCTGTCCGCGGTTTCAGGGGCTGGCCGGGCTGCTCCAAGGCATGGGAGGGCTGGTGAGGGTCCTGTAAAGTTTCACCCAACCCACCGATGTTCCAGGCGCACCGAAGAAGGAGAGACAAGCAGAGGGGCTTCTCAGATGATTTATTTGGCACCGGGGTCACGAGGGTCGTGCCAGGGAAGCCCTGGCACGAGGGGTTACAGTTACATAAATACCAACAAGAGGGGGCGGGGGGAGGGTACAACATCCAATGTGGGGGAGAGCTAGGTTTGAATTTGGTCGGCTTTGTATAGGATTACACAATACAGAGCCCTCCATGGGGTGGAGAACCGATACCGGGGCACGGGGAGGGGACATAGCAGAGCCTGGCCATGAGATAGACCGAAACTGGCCAGAGCATACCGCAACAATTCCATTCTGTTCTTTTTTAACAGAAGGCAGCAGATAAAATCTATGCCAAATTTAGGAACATATGTTATTTGGCAAAATCTATGGAAAAATATAAAGTAGCTATGTATTGTTGTTTAATTTTTTGAAAAAATAGATTTATCTTTCAGATGCTTAAAGAAAACAAGTATTAAAGCAAGAAAAACCCCAAAACATGTTGGATGACTCTAAACCAAGACAGCTAATGATGTCAAGCACTCATTTGTGGTGGTGGGGGAGGGCTGGAGTAAGAGAGATAAGAGCTTTCCTTGACCTTCACGAAATGTATGTTCACTTTACCACAATGTATTTATCCTGCTAATGCTGGAACTGTTGCAGAAAACAAAAGAATCTGATCAGGAATTTGGAAAGATTATTTCCACCTTAGCACCTAGTGTGCTACAGCTGAAGCAAGTTTCAAGGACAAAACCAATTGAAACTGAGGACATGACACCTATACTAAATGTATTTCAAAAGGTTTATTTTAGACTAGCTCTAGTCAAATCTTATCTAACATCTATTAGCAATTGCAGACTCACTAGGTACTCTCCTCAGAAGTGCAGTTGAGTTTCATTTGAAGGGAATTCATCTTGTGTGCTCTGAAAATGCTCTGCAGTGCAAACAGAGGGGTGGCAAATAGGAACAACCCTTTTACTTTAAGAAAAATCATTCCTCTTATCTCTAAAAACATGATATAGGAGGATCAAAAAAATCAGAATTACAACTATACCTTCTCAAATGGAGAATTAGGAACGTAAATTTCTTCTAGGTCCTGGAGGGCAACCTTAGAAAACCATTAGATCTTTACAGCTGTATTTCCTCTTCTGTTGGCACCTAAACTTATTATCTGGTTTGGAGTGCTAGCCAATGCTGTACAAGTCTTATGCCAGTACTCATCCATCCACCTACTTGGATCTAAAATCTCAGTGTGATCTGATTCCACCACTGATGTGACTTCCATGTCAGAAACTGACACCATGACTACTCTCATTCAAAATTACTGGAGTGGCATTTAATAAAACAATTGAGATATTAAAACTGAGAAGATCCTTTAACCTGAGAGCCTTTCTTACAGATATGTTAAGATGGCAGTTGTTTATCAAAGTTTTTACTGGATTTAATCAATTTACTACATGTCTTTTATAAGGAGAGACTAGATGCAGCCTTTCTGTTGTGGTTTAGGCTGTTCTGTGCCTATGCTGTGATTTCTATAAAATCAAATTATTTTGAATATATTCAATGGATGTATTGTATTTAATATTAGAATATAACTCTCCAATTTTGCAAAAAGACATGTCTGATACTAAGAGCAGTGTTATGATACCTATGTAAAAGATGTTTGCACTGATTGCTTGATGCAAAATACAGGAATTGGTTTAGAAGTAATACCTTTCTCTCTCTGTGTGAGTGTCTAGATCAGAAAATTATATAGACAGGTTGCTATTATTCTTCTGCAAGGTGGGATAACATCAATAAGAGAGAGATGAAGAGTCACTCATGCTCTCAAAAAGAAACAAAAAACCAAACCAACCCAAAACCTGAATCAAATTCAGTGATTCTTCCTGAAGGATTAGTGTACATAAAACTTTTTTTTTAGAGCAGAAACATACAGCTACTTTTCCTATCTCATGACTGGCCACTCTTACTACTTTTCAATTAATTGAGAGAGGTCAAATAAAGACTATCTTTTGTCCTGTATTTAAACAGTAAGTGAAACTTCCTCTGCTAAAAAAAACAAACCAAGGAAATATAGTTATCTATCATACCTAAAAGATGGACACTGGTGCAGGGAAAATACCTGGTTTTCCCCACTGTATTTCTTTTTCACTAGTTTATTGATTCTGTTACCTTGTTTCTTTGCCTCCTGTTCTGAGGTATCTGATTTCTTTTATCCCTATTTAGGAGAACTGGGCAGGACTATGAATTGTAGACCTAGAGGAAATGTGATAGTGGCTGGCATATTGATGTTCATCATTACAATCTATAAATCCTTTTATTAAATCAAACTTACCTTCCATTCTTCAGTATAAATTTTAGCAAATCTAACAAACAACAAATACACATTTCTCTCCTTCAATCTTTTTCTATTCTTGTTCTTTCTATTGACAAAAACACCATAAATCACCTTATTTTCCACATGTTTTTCCCCAGAAATATCATTGTAGTGGAATGTTATACAGCTGAGAGTCAACATCAAGGATTAGGAGCAAATAATGCTCTTTGCCTTGTACTGCAAGAGTTTCACATTATAAGTTCATTAGTTAGTAAAAAAGAGTGTCTAGTAAAATCTAGCTTTAGAATTATAACAGCTTCATTAAATCAGACTTTATCATTGCAAAAAGTGGGCTTCTAAACCCTGTAGGATTAAACAGCAGATCTCTCCCAAACACTTTGTCCTTCCTGCCACTATTGGAACAGCTTAATACTGTGGAGAAACATGGGGATTCAGTGTATTGGCTCATATACACAGGAACAAGAGAGTCTTTACTGCCAACCCTGCAGTCTTTCCAGAAACAGAGAAGCAGACCTCATGATGTGCAAGTATAATAGTCTTTAAACTTGCACATTGCCTCTCTGATGCACTGTATGTACAGATATGCTGAACTGTTCACTGCTATTCATGTTCTCAAAAGGGAACTTTTGCAAATCAGTCATGACAAAAATGGATGGCTTTTTTTTTACCCCTGCATTTTTAATGTAGCTGTGGTTTGCTTAGTGATGTAGAGCTCTCCATCCCTCCCTAATTCCCCAACCCGTATATATATATATGGGATATACATGTATATAGTTTGGACATTTTTGCCATTATTTATCATGTGAAAAATCTGTAAGGCTGGCATGTAAGAAACAGTGGGGAAAATTTTCCTCTTATATTACCATCTTCTTGTCAATATAGGTTTTGCTATTTTTGACAGAGATAGTAACATGTACATAATAAATCTATAGGTAAGCAAGAATAAAAAACTGGTGTTTTCCTTTCTCACAAATAGGTAGCAAAGCTGCTATCCATCTGATTCTTCATTTTGGTTGTACTGTCTTGTAAGGGTTACAGATGCTGGACCAATATTGCCACCTTCCCTTGTAGTTCCAGAGACAGAACAGCTTGCAAAAGAGCTTTATGTTGCATTCCCACAATGTGCTGAATCCTGTGAAAGGTTTCCAAGTAGTTTGACAAATCCATTACAATTGTGTCAGTTTCTATATGCTTCATAGTACAAAACAGACTTAGACTCAATGTTATGTATATGGGGGGGGGGGGGGGGGGGTTTGACTACAAAAGGGGACNNNTCCTATATTTTTTGAATGGGGGGGGGGGGGGTGGTGTTTAGATACAAAAAGGAAGACAGAGGGAGAGAAATAAAAATAGTTGTCAAAACTAATATAATGCCATGATATTGCTACATGCATAATCTGCTCAGAAAGCCACCTACGGTACAAAATGTTAATTATCAGTAGAAGTAGAGTTAAAAAGGTGTAATACTTCCACTCATCCTTGGGACTACAGGTCATTCCTTTGTCATTGGATGCTTCTTTAATTGCTCATGTTACTAGCTGACAGAACCTGTTCACCCTAGTAAGGTGAAATTATTTTATTTTAAAGGCAGAAAAAAACGGGAGGACAGCAAAGAGTAGAGATGTAAAATAAATCACAATCATGAAAGGATGCTTGCAATAGGGGCGTTAGCCATTTAAAAACTAGAACCTTTGGAAGTCACTTGGCTGGGAAATTAAAACAAAGAAACAAACAAACAGACCCTCTCCTTGACCTTTAAATTAGGCAGAATCTCAGAATTTTCTTCTGTCTTGCTACTTGAAATGCAAGAACTGAAAGAGGCAGGCTGGTTTTTTATCTGGCAAGAACTAAATGAACACCAGTGAAACAATGTAACAATAATTGTGTTTTTATAAGTTAAAATTCCTTTTGGAAACTGATCCAATATTCTGTTTGTTTAAGGATAAAACAGCTGGCTGGAGTCAGTGAGTTGTTGGACTGAAAAAGCTCATTTCCAGGATCCTTCATTGACTTCTCTGCTTTACTAAGTGTTCTTGGACAGCTCCAAAGAACATTGTCCTGAACAGAAAAAAAGATTATTTTATTCTCAAGTAGCAATTATCTTCCCCGAACCTCAGATGGCTCTGGCACAGCTCATTAACGTGTCACGCCTACCAGTTTCATTCTTTCACCCAGTCCTACCTCTTCTTTCCCCGAGCAGCTTTTCTGCTCAGCTCAGCTATGCACAATACTTGCCAGCTCACCATGGGTCCTTCACACCATGAGTGCTGTGAGAACACTTTGGCTGTGTCTGTATGCATGAAGCTTTGCACATGTGCCTTTTCTTTCTGTGCTAATTGCTCTGATACAGAAGACTAGAAACTCCATCAGGGCAGACTTTGGATTAAGGTTGATTTAAGTCACTGAGTAGCAGTGATGGATACACACTCTTCAGAAGCCCTGCACAGTTTCCTGATGTGTTGTGTTTAATGAAGAGTAGTAATTAACCATGACCAACCTTGTAATTATTAACATGCTATTGTTAATGAGACTATAACTTCAGCTATCACTTTGTGAACACTGGTTTAAACCATAAAAAAAATTTTAAAATATGATGAAAAATTTAGGTATAATGACCATCACAATATTTATTATGAAATTACCAATCTTCAGTAAAAATTAAGTTTGAAGCAAATTGACATTGTTGTTGCACTGAAATTTTAATTCATGGCATTAGTTGTTTGAATTGTTTTGCAAATGTAGGTAATATTTTTAAAGCAGATTTCTGCTTTGTTAAGCCTTTTTACCTTTCACATTTGAAGTTTATCTGTTTAGATGTTGACCTTGATTGCTCTGTTCTCTTTTTGGGTTTAGGTCAATTACTCATACTAAAAGAAGCAAAATTCCTAAGGTTTTTATCTGAACTAACTGGATAGATACCTAGGAAAAAAATAGCACATGAGGCTTTGATTTGGGATTCAACTTTTGCTTTTTTGTTTTCCTTTTCCCCTAAGCCTTGTTTTTTTACTTCCTCTTCAAGTTTTGGTAATGGTAAGCATTGCGCTTCAAAGTAAGAGCTTCCCTATAGAGGAACTCTATAGGGGTTATTTTTCAATATCACAGCTATTTACGCATTGACCCCAGTAACTATTGCATCCAAGTGTCCATTAATGGTCTCCTTGCCTTGGAAGAAAAAGTGTTCTTTTTTAAATTTTTGTTTACTCTGAATCATAGAATTTAGAAA
>VYZT01007417.1:26783-57330 GCA_013400735.1 Pomatostomus ruficeps | reverse complement strand
ACTACTAAAACCACAACAGTAAGCTTTAAGTATCACAGACAGGGCTAAACAGCAACGCTTCAAAACATATATCAATGCAAAATTGATTTACTGCATTTTGTTCCCAAATGACCTTTTCCGGAGTCAGTACTAGACAAGCTCCAGGTCATGCTGTGCAGAAGCTGAAGATGTCAGTACCCCCCCCCAGCCTGTTCTTCCCCAACAACAAAGTCAGCAAAAGGGCGAAGCTGACCAAGGAAGTCTGGCTGTTCAGCACCAACCCAGCACCACTGGTGATGTAAGCCCTGAGATTTCTTGCTGATACAGCTGACCTGCAGACACACATTCCCATTTTGTTTTCCCCATTTTTGTTCCCTCAAAACTGATGCCTATAAATTCACAGCAGGTCTTCTTTCAATGCTGTAAGAGAACCCTAAAGTTAGCAAAATGGTCTTTGAGAAGAAATTTTCAGACTGCACAACATCTTCCCAGAAAAGCATATCCATTGACTTTCAGTATCATCACTTTGAAGTCAGTTGGATGATTCTCACAAAAGGTCAAATGAACAAATGAGAGACTTGCCAGGATTTATTTTAGGTATTTATGCACCATTAAACAGGGTTACCATCACCCGCTTTCCAAGATATCATTTTGCTCTTTGGATTGCACAGGATATAATAGTGATAATGAATGGAAAAACACGGGTTGTTTCTATCTCGGGATTTATCTCTGTTTAATTCAACTTTGTTGTGCTCTTCAGACAAAGTGATAACTTGAAGGAAAATGGCCAGAGCTTTTTGGAGCACAGAAATACCATCTCAAAAAATCTTCTATCAGACCTTGGCATGCCGCCACTCCTGTATTCTCTCCTGAATTCAGCAGGAGGCTTCCAATATGACAACTGATCTACTAGACTTCCTACTAAACAAGCCAGAGCTTTATATTGGATAAGCCACTTTAAAGGTAGCTGTGAGGAGCCTGCCAGCCATGAGCTGCATGCAGATGAAAGTGAATAATGCAACATGCAGCATGCAGCAATATTCTGCCAGAACTGATTCCATCTACACAACAAATACTCATCATGTGCACACAGACGGCAACTGAATCAATTATAATCTTTCAAGAAGGGTAAAAACAAAGACCTACGTTTTCAAAGCAAATGTCACCAAAACAGTTAAAAAAGACAAAAGCCAGATAAAAATATGAATAGAAAAGATCTCTTGATTGCTTTTCTCATTGTAAACTGCATGGTGAGGGTTTTTTCTCCTGTTTGAAGGGTCAGAATAAAAAATCTGAAGTAAAAATCATGTTTAAGTTTTCATCTTTGAAAGGATCTACTCTTGGAAAGAAAAAAAGCTGGTAATATTTTAACATGTAGGGATCAAACTAACAGTGCCACTCACTATCCGAAAGTAAAATACATTTGAAGCATGTTATTTTCAAACTTTCTTGCCCTAAAGAATGACAAGCTTTCTAGAGTAGCTAGGGAAAGTAAATATAAAATAATAAAACCACAGAAATGTCAGATGACTCGTTTCTGGCGGGCAAAAATAATGCACTAGTCAACATTTACTGCTTTACCCTTATTTCTGAAAGGAAGTCTCTTCAACATATAACAGCAGTACAGCTTCTACCACTTAAATACATTTGATAATTGAGACACAGAATACACATATTCTCTAATCTATGCTCTCAGGGAAGAAAACAGAATGAACAAACCTCTAAGATGTACAGAATTAAAACAAGGAGATACACCTTGATTCACCATTTTTTTAATTATGTAGTATATTTTGGTGCTACAAACAGTTTATACCAAAGAAAAAAACCAAACTATGTTTTTTCTTCAATCTGTCATTGTCACTTACCTCCATAAGTTAAAACAAGCAGGTAGACACATATGTCAAAACATAATTAAATAATTAACTCCATTCACACCTTCTATTTATTCCCTATTACCAACACAGTTTCTGCAGCAGCTGAGAGCACCCCCTTTGGCTTGTGGAAGGAATTAAAAGGTGCTCCTTCTGTGGGAACCCAGGACACATCCAGGTTGGTAGTTATTTGAAGATCCTGTGACCCACCATGGTCATGTCCCTCTTAGATCAAAAGAAAATGTATTGTAGTCATGTTTAAATACTGTTAGTTGCTAATTATGTTCAGTGTGGAACTGGAGAAGTCAAGTTGATGTTTGACTGTCCTATTTATAGGCTGTCAACCAGCCATTATGCAATTTTAATGTAAATAAAAGACAAAAAAATACACATTGTGTTCAGTTATTATTGCCATCATTATGCATAAAGTTTATTAACGAGACAGAAGAGGTATGAATGTCCTTTTCCCAGTTTAATAGAAGGCCGAGCAGACTCAGGTTTTAGTACTACACTTAGTTATTGATGAAATGTTGCACTGATGCAAGAAAAAAAAAAAGAAGCTGGACAAGTTTGAACTATTTTCCAGTGAACACCACCTTCCTTTGTAGAGGCAATTTCAAGACATCCAGATGTGTCTAAGAAAAAATCACATGAAAAATTGAAATAGTTGTTTTCCTCAGTTTCAGTGAGATTCTTGGAGTTCACCAGACAAGATATGGCTGTGAATCATAGTCTTACAATATGAAAAATAAAAAGTTAGTCATAAAGAAGACTAGAGCAGACATGTATTTTGGAAAATGTCTTTCATTATGTTGTTTTCCTCTGACCGTCATTATATTTTTCTACACGTTAACAAGAGTCACAGAAATACATGAAGTAATATGAATTCATGATGAGGAACTGGACGGAGATGAGGGAATTTTGCTGTTCTCGCTGCAAAGAATAGCAGTCTTCCCTCCCTATTCAGTGCCTCTCTGGAATGGAAAAATCTGTCTCTAATTTTCCACTTACCTTCAGTGGTAGATTAGAAAACATTCCCAAGTGGAATTGTAAATCTTTGACCACACTCGTTAAGAAAGCTAAGACTTTTGGTTTCTTCCAAAAATTAGTTACCCAAGTTTATAGTGAAGAGAATTGATTTTGTCACATTCTAGTATGTGCTTTATCTATGGTATTTAAAGATTATATAAGAGAAATTAACAAATTTCAAAACAGTGATGAGCATGAGTTCTTAAATGTATCAAATGCTCAGCTTCATGAAATGATTTTGTATGCTGTAGCTTGTTAGCACTGCCAAAAGGCTGCTTCTTTTCTCAAAGGCATCACACACCCTCACATGCTCCCCTTTGAGTAGAAAATTATAAGATTTTCTTGCGCATAAGGAAGGGTCACTGTGCAATTTCCTTTTACTATAATTTGAAATCCCGCAAATATAACTTCTTATCATACTCTAGGGAACATAGCAGTTTTGGCAAAATGCAAGGAAAAGGTAGAGCTGAAAAAGAAAGTAAAAAACCCTCACATTAAGTTCTGCAAGGCATTTTAGTGTTTTCTCCTAGAAAGATAATAACTATCACCAGGCCAGCTTGAGATATTTGGTGGTCGATTGAACGAAACAAAGTTGTGCAAATATATGCCCAGAGAATATTTTGAGTCAAAATGTTTAGATATTCTTCCAAAACCTACATATTTAACTTTGGAATCATACCTTCCATATGTTAAATTTTCTTTGCTTGTTTGCTGAAGCTTAAGGACTACAAAGTTATTTTAAATATCACGTTAACACTATGCATAGAATTTAATAATACTGATTCTTGAGGAGATTCAGCTTACATTCACAGACTTACAAGTCTGTTATCCATTTTTGAGTCTGTCCTGAAAGACCTAAATAATGTGTTTCAAAAAACACTAAAAACAATCAGAGGTTGTTCATTGTAAATTATTTCCAAATATTTACTCAAGAGCCAGCGAGTTATCCTAGGACAGGATTCTGTAACCCACTATTTTTAGTGAGAATATCACTTCAGTGACTACAACAATCAGAATTCTGGCTATGCTGAGATGGTTATCTAGCAGAAACTGCATTTTCAGAAGGTTAAGACAGAGAGAAGGTACTATCCAGAAAATATGGCCAAGTATGAAACTGGAGGACAGTCTGTTCTGTTCGTATTTCTTGTGCTTCTTAATGGAACAAGGATGGTCATGTCAGATGGTTGTGGATATAAATATGTTGGGCATTTTGTGTCTTTGAAACACATAGGAAAGCTTTAGAAAATGCTGATCTAGCTCATCCTGTTTAAGACAGATAAATGCTATCTGCTAGTTGGGCATCCAAAGGCTCTGCATGCCTTTTCTCAGAAGTCATGTTTATTAGAATAATTTGTCCAACACTCTTGTTTTGGGGCTGTGAAACAGTTTTTGTTTGTTGGGGTTGCAGTACTGCTTCTGGAAAAAAATCATCTTGCATTTTTACACAATGTGGACCACATACAAAGAACACAAATGCGCCCAGTTGGTACAAAGGGAAAGCTCTATGTTATTCCCTCCTGTCCTGGTCTCTTCCAGAGTTAAAATTTGGAACACACTCCTATCTATTTTTGAGTGTCCTGCTAAGAGAATCAGGAAAACCAGAAGGACTGTTGCATGGTTAGGTCTTAATATGAAGAAATACACCAAGAACCTAAAACAAAGTACGTCACAGAGTAAACTTCTCTGGTATCATCATCGTCAGTACCAAGTGATCAGCTTGCATGCTTTTGGGTCCTCTAAATCCATGCCTATTTTGCACACATTCCCAGAGTAGGAATGGTGTTCATTATATGGGGTTTTTTTGCTTTTTAATGGAGGCATCTGCAATGATTAAATTGTCTGTCATACCTGCCGACATTTGCTTAAAATAAGAGATGAAGAGGGCTTCTGGCATAGTTAGGCAATAATCTTGCCTGTTAATTTGTGAGACCTTTCAGGCATCACAAGTTTTTCTGCTTTTCATGGCTTTGTATCATTGAGCCTTACATACAGTATGCAGGAAAACCAGCAAGATTTCTAACTATTCCAGCGACAATGGTTCTGTCCACAATCTCTGTCTGTGGAGGAGGACTGAAGTACTAATGACACATATTACCTTTATTTGTACTTTTACTCATGTGTCTGTTAACTCTTGTGATTTTTTTTTTGTTTGTTTGTTGCATCTCGTGCCAGGAATACTGATTCAGATTACCTCAGGGCTCACCTTGCTCAGTAATTTGTATAGTAGTTTGAGCAATTTTGGTAGACCTTTAGACCTTGTTTATAACATTCAGTCTTTCAAGTAAAACCCAAAACTTTGCAAAAACATGCTTCAGAGTTGTACTTTTAAAGAACATAATACTACCATAAGCCTGTATATGAGAACTGAGAGCAAAGCCAACAATAATGACAAAGAGCTTCGCAGTAATATGATGCCAATATTTTTTCTTGATGCAATCACATATAACCTCTGGATCCTAGAATTATGTTCCATTTCCGTTACTCCTGCTTTACATCTTTGTATGGGACAGTTAGTCAATGGTCTATAAACTATTAAAATGATAGATAGTCAAACATTCGGGAAATAGATAGCATCTCACAGTGAAGATGACTGATTTTTCTGCAAGCTTTCAGAAGTTCCCAAGTCCTTTTGGACCTAAATTGGACTCTCTAATTGGTGGAGGTATGTTATTAAAATTCTAAACTTCCTTTTTTGCATCCCTCCTTGCTTCAGATTAATGTGGGACAGGAGGAGCACTGCCTGTAGTATCCAAGATGCATTTTCCCCCCACCCCACCTCAATCAATACATCAACATCCTCTGCTGTGTTCTCTTTCTTTCCTAAAAGATCCTGTATGTGGACTTTTTTTGGTCTGTGACTGAGCTTTGCAGAAAATGTTTTATCCTGCTGTGTTTCAGGGTGACAGAGCCTGTTTCACCCTGCCCATAAATGCATCATACAGAGCACTGCAAAAGAGGAGTAGGGAAGGGCACTATATATCTCGGGATAGGGCAGATGTTTCACCTCCAAAAAGAAGAATCAGTGTTTTGAATTCCTTTCCTGAAGTGAGAAACCCTGTCTTTGTTCTGGATACAGGAAAGAAAGCAGTGGTGGTGTACAAGCCACACCTCACTTAGAGGCCACTCTCGCCTCCAAAGACTCCCTCTGCAATGCTCTGCGTATCTGACCATGGTTACAATCTCTCCTCACCTACTCCAGTGAAAATGTAGACCCACTCCGTTGTTTGCTTATAGGATTTTATGGTCTTACGTGACACAGACAGTTTTAGAAATGCAGGGTAAAATACTCAGAGCTTCCTTTTCATGTCTCCTTCCTTTGCAACATGTTTTCTTTAGTAACAGGCAGAGTACAGAAGGATGGCAGATCAGATACACGAGCCAGGTGATCCCCTGGCTGATGAGGGGGTTTGGGTTGTCATTGCAGGCACCAGTGAGTGGCTGAATGCCTGGCATTTCAGAAAGAAGCCTGACTCTTATTTCCTTTCCTTGTATTTGAAGGAACTTCACAGTATTTGACAGGTCTTAAAACTGTGCATATCTGCTGCCATGTAAGAAGCTTGCCTCTAATTTAGAAGAGTACAGTAGGTAAATATTACCTCAGTAGGGCTTACTAAAAGTCTTTCTTAAATCAACAGCTATGCAGTGTAGTTAGAACTATATGCATGCAGAGCAATTTTAGTTTTTTTGACATCTTCACAAAGCCAGTGGTGGATACCCATTTTCAGACTCTCAGAATGATTACATGATATCTTGGCAGGCCAAGATGACAGTATGCAGCTGGTAAGCTGTTTCTAGCTGTCATAATAGGTAGTGTTTGAAAAGGAAAAAACAAAGGCTTACTTTAATGAGGCCTACAGCAGCAGCAAACTGAAGTTATAAACACATTTGCTGCTATTTTGAAATTTTCAGTGAACTTTTTTCTTACTTCACATTCCTTTTTTAAACACATTTTGCTGTCTGCCTTTATAACTTCAATGACTGCTGTGTGGCGTCTTGTGTAAAACTTGCTCGGAGAGATTTAAGCGTTATTTTTTGTTTGTTTGTTTTTGGGGTGTTCTTTTTTATCTTTATCCCATGTCTCTTTTGAATTTTTCCTTGAAGAAAGAAACTGTTTCCTCTAAATACAACCATTTGGTTGAGTGTAAAAGTGTTAATTGGGGCATTTATTTACTCTGCCGAATTAAATTCCACAGTGATTCTACACAGAGCTTCAGCAAATCCAGTATTTTTTCTTCTGAAAGCCTATGCAGGTGGCGTCAGTACTGGATATTCTGTTTACAAATC
Organism: Pomatostomus ruficeps; assembly: GCA_013400735.1. NCBI lineage: Eukaryota > Metazoa > Chordata > Aves > Passeriformes > Timaliidae > Pomatostomus > Pomatostomus ruficeps. The sequence goes on along the minus strand of VYZT01007417.1, from coordinate 50,167 downwards.
ATTAATGAAGTGATTGTGGCTTTTTTCATTTGCTCACACTTTTGAACTGCTCAGAGCGACACATTCCTAAATAGGGAACACAAGAGTAGAGAGAAGCATACAATAGCCTTATTATGGGGCCACACAAACACTGGTAGTGCTGAGGGTTTATATTAACCCAATCAATTAAAGATGTACGGAAAGAGTTCAGCTAGTAGGGGACTGGGAAAAAACAGTGCACAGCAATGAGTTGCTAGGCATGCTAATCTGGACTCTGAAATTTTCACTTAGCGCTATATCTGAGCTTTCTTCCTGCACAATAAAAGGTCCCTTTCAAAGCTGAGAGTCCTTAGCAGTGCAACCATTGGAAGTCACTGCATTCTCTGAATGAAATAAATGCCTTGCTTTAATTTCTATAAGGCTTGTGTAAATTTCCTTCAGTACTAAACCATTAGAATTCCGAAGGAAAAATGCATATATTAGGCTATACTGTATCCCTATTGTGCACTAAACATCAACTCATGCTACTGATATGGAGTTTAAAAGCTTAAATAAAGTGCAGAGCTCCTGCTGGGCAAACAAGCTGAACTGGCCCAATGAAGTAACCTTTTTGTTAAGAATTCTCATTTGAATAAACAGCATGGTAGAACTGCTGAATGCAGATGGCTTAAGTGTTCAGTTTCTTCTAGAAGAAATAAGTCTTAGTAGTTTTACACTTTCATGAACTAAATCATATTTTACGAAGGACTAGTGCCCCAGTTTCTCACAGACTGTATGGTAGAAATGAAAGGCGTTTGTAGCTAACAGGTTCGTTTTGAAGGCTGCATCAAGGCAAAACAAAAATACAGATTTTATTCTGTAATCCTCCTGTTGCATGTTTGTCTATGCAAACACACGTACAGACACTTGCATACAGAAAGACGTAGCTCTAAAACCCATCTAAGTTCTCCAAGGAGAAAATTAAATCCCTGTGCTCAGGCTTGGCATTATTTTTGTGTTCTGCACTTATCTATGATACTTTTTGAATTGGACGTAGCATCAAGAGCTATGAAAGACTCAGCAAAGCACAAAGCCTATTTTAACATAGATGCTTTGCTTCAACTTTTATTGCATTTCCTCACATTTGCTAGGGATATTTTCCCTCCTGACAGCAGAATGTTAGCCCTGTTTGTTTCCTTGATCTCTGAAAGTGCACAGGTGATAGGGAATGCTACTGATCATGCAAAGAGCTCATAGTGCCGTCTTGAATGGAATATAACAACTGAGAGATACAAACATTAATTTGGGATCCTATTTAACGGGATGCCATTGTGCAAATGGAATGGAGAGTTGACTGCCCTCAGCTGCCCAATAGATACTCCATTCTCTGCACCTATTATAGGAGGTGAATAAACTATTAACTTGTGTGAAGCATCAACCAGCTATTTCTACAGGCTTCCCCCCCACTCCGTACTTTAAGGACAGCTTTTGTTTTAACTATTAGTGTTGCTTATCTAACAGACAAATATGAAAGACTGAGGAGAGGGGGAAACAATAAAAATATCTGTCAAAAACCTATCTTTGAAAGGGTCTGCTGACTACAGGAAAAGTCTTGTATAGAAAAAAAAAAACAGGTAATTGGCAAGAATTGGGGAAAAGAGAGGGAAAATTGTCAGGAGCCAATCAGTATGAGTCAAGAGTAATCTGACTACATTTATATGAGAGAACACTTTGTAGTAATCAAGATCTACAAAACCAGTCATTTTCATGTTGGAAAAGAAGAATGGGCACTGTGCACCAAAACTCTTAAGACAGACCTTTCCTCTACCTGTTTTTTTGCCATTCATTCCCATAAAGGTGAGGTAAATTTCTACCATGTTGTAATAGCACTAATCTTTATTTAATTGTTATTTTTCTGCTGTTCTCATAGAATTTTAAAGAGTTCTGTATGTCTGTGTATTTGAACATGCCACGGTTTAACCCCAGCCAGTAACCAAGTAACCACAGACCCACTTGCTCACTTCTCCAAAAGTGGGATCAGGGAGAGAATCAGAAGAGTAAAAGTGAGAAAACTCACGGGTTGAGACAAAAACATTTAAATAGGGAAGCAAAAGCCACAGACATGCAAAGCAAAACAAAAAATACTTCCCATGGGCAGACAGATGTTCAGCTATCTCAGGGAAAACAGTTTCACCATGTGTCACAGTGATTTGGTAAGACAAATGCCATTACCCCAAATGTCCCCCGTTTCCTCCTTCTTCCCCTCCCTTTGTATACTGAGCATGATGATATATGCTGTGGAACATCCCTTTGGTCAGTAGGGGTCAGCTGGACACTTTCCACTAGGCCAGGCTGCTCAAAGCCCCATCCAATCCAGCCTTGGTTACAGGAACATAGCCATGCCAGAGAGGATGGACTTCTGTCAGCACAACCAAAGCTCCTTATACCTTGCCAAAATGAGGCCTGTGTCAGGGGAGTAAAGACTTCCCTCAACTAAAACTATATACGAACACGTGAGAACAAAATGTGTGACTAATCAAAAGAGGTGTTTCTCTTTCAAATCTTGGCACATAAATGATAGGAAATAAACCACATTAAACTGTGTTGTGCATTATTGCTGATTAAAAACACTTACTGACTTTATTACTCATGGTAGACCACTTTTCATAGCAGATAAATTTAATCTAATGACATTTAGCCCAAAAAGCCCTCGAAATACACCAACTTCCATCAACTTTATTTAAAAGTTGACGCGAACTTAGAGAATTGCTCCTCATCGCTGCTCCCACTGATCTATTGTTGCCTGCATAATCTGCTAATTGCTTGTAGGCAACAGCTTATCCAAAGTTCACACCTCTCAACTGTGTCCACAGCACTTGTTGAGTAAAGGAATGTTGCCAGACCAAGAGCAGCAGGTTAGCCAACTTGGTGAGGTGGGCTTTAAACTGAAAGACTTTGGAAGTAAAACTGTCTTGGTTTCAAAGACAGGTATTTGCTGAAGAAGGCAGAAGCCCCCTTTCAGAATAGGAAAATGCAACCCCCTTCCCTCCGAATTGGTAACATTTTTGAAATCAAGAGGCTTTCAGGCAATGGTATGAGAAAAGAGGAATAACAGTCCTTTACTAATATATCTATATATATATATTGGGACAGACAAAAAAAACCCCAACAACAATGGTAACCACAACAAATAAGAACAGACAAACTCACGGACAGTCTCTTCCCGCTCTGTTGGCAATCCAAAGACAGAAGACCAAGGTGGAGGAAGATCCTTCCTGGAGCTCCAGCAGCCTCTCTCCCCCTCCTCTGGATGTCCAGAAGTGAAGAAGTGTTTCCCAGCTGTGCTCAGCCCCTTTTAACTAGTCCCATTCCCCCAGTATCTCCGCCCCCCTCTGAGGGGAAAACTCAGATACCAGGGAACCTTAGATAACGGCTAGCTAGCCACACCCATCTCAGACCCAACTCTTTGTTTTTCTTAATCACCACTCATTATCACTTCCTAGCAACTAATCACCCACCCATTATGACTCCCAGCAACTAATTACCCATCCATTATCAACAAGAATGGGGAAAAATTCTAAAAGAAGTATCCCAAACCCTGACAAAGGTCTAAAGTAACAGTGCTCATGCCAGGGGAACAAGCCAGGCCAACCAGAGCAGCAACAAATGTTCCTCAGCTGTCTCCCAAGATAAGAACCAGAAACCCAACCACCTTAAATGTATGTATACCAATGCTCACAGGCTGAGGGATAGACAGGAGGAACTGGAGCTCCTAGGCCTGACAGAAAGTTTTGATATCATAGGAATAACTGCAACATGGTAGAAAACCCACATGGCTCAGAGGGCCATGATGGGTGGCTATAGGTTGTTTTGCAAAGACAGACAGGGAAAAAGAAGAGGAAAAGTTGCACTCTGTATTAAGGATAACCTTGAATGTATAGAAGTCAGTGACGGCTGACTTCAGCTGATCCCACTGGGGTCACAGTCAACACCACCTCAAGTCTGAATCCATTCAAAATAAGTAGCATAATGACTAAATTCTAATAACATGCTGAGACATTTCAAGTAATTCAAAGAAATCTGAGAAATGGCTTAAATAAGGTCAAAGTTTGTGATGCTAAGACTAATTGGAGGGAAAGGAGCAGCTATTCAGTGTGTCACTCATCAAAACACCCAGTGAGAAAGAAGCAGAGTTTGATTTTGAGGCTCAAGATGGGCTGCTGGCATATTCCTTGTTCTAAGAGATGCTTTGATTGGACTGAGCCATCCAGAAGGTCCTACGTGACATGCCCTGGAGCTTTGAAATGCTAGACATCTTCTTTTATGTGAAAATTATGATTCTGCTGTCATCTTTTCCCTTTATATATCTTTTTCCTACTCTTCTACCTGACCTCTATTTTTTTCCTTTCTGCTCTCTAAATATATCCCTGTCTTGTGATACTGCCATGACCAAAAGGACACTGAAGTGGTCTGGCCACACGAACAGAGAAGGAAGCTTTCAGATGTCAGTGTCTCAAGGAATGAAATACAAAATGCCTCTTGGGAGACAAAGGTCATCTTTTGGAAGATTTCCCATACTGATATATACAGCCAGAGAACTGTGTGACAGCAGAATTCTTAGGCAGGGCAAACGTTTCTTCTCTCTGGTAAGAATTATTCACTGTTTGTTGTCCGTGTCTAGAGGGATATCAATTCCTTGTTTTTGTGCACAGCTCTGTATTCCTCACCACTCAACACCTCTCATTTCTAATTCTTTCTCTGTTGCTCTTTCAAGCATGGCTGCTACCCCTTCCCATCAGACTCTTTACTGGTACATAATGCTAGAACATTTATCCAACAAGAACAAAACACAAAGTAGAATCAATTTGAAGAATTCCTTCAATGGTAATAGATTCTACATAGCCCTTTAGTATAAAAGTGAACAGTATAAATGTGCTACAGAACTTTGAAAAAGTCAAATATTACTAAAATATTGTTGTTGTTATTATTATTGAAGAAAAAGAAAAAGGTTTAATCTTAAATATTATAACATGCAGAACACTAAAAATTTGCTGAAAATGCATTATCAGTTATTAATTAATACATATAAATCTGTTCTGAAGTAAAGGTTCACTAACAGACTTCCTTGCCAACTTAACGTGGAATTTTATAAAAATTATAATAAATTTTGCAAAGTGACACCAAAGTAGTTCATAATCAAAGTCACCTGACAAACGGCCAGGACTCTTGTGAGTAGGGTCAGATATCAAAGCAAGATATGAAACACTTCACAAATTTGGCACTTCTGCTATTACATCTACAAGAAGCCACTCCAGAATAATTCTTCCAATCCAGAAAGAGTTTTAAAAGGAGAAGGAATGGCATATCTGATCTTCCCACAATCATTACCATGAAGACATTTTGTCATATGATTTGCATTGAGATGCAGCAAGGGCTCATTATAAATCTTTAAATAAGGCTAAACTTGGAGGCTAACACAGATTGAAAACTTTGACTTGTTCTTGAGACTGGATGCTTTGAGGAGATCCATATGATAAAGAAAGTGGATATAATTCTATCACCTGTGAATGAAATGAAACACTTCCTCCAGTGCTGATGTCAGCCTACCAGCAGGGTAACAGAGAATCTGTTGGCAAATTAAAGGCAGTTTGGAGATAAGCAAGAAAATCCAAGGAGACAAAGAAGACCTAAGCCTAATAAAAGGGGTTTTTGTTGTTTTGTGGAAATTCAGGTTAAAAGGCTAAGTTGAAACTCATCTAGATTGCAAATTGACAAATAAATATTCAAAACACTGATTTATTGAAAATGAAATAATTACTTTGATTTGGAATGAAATAATTGTTAAAATATGCTGCAACACAAAAGCATGGATTTGTTCCCAGTGCAGCAGCAAAATTACATCTGGACAAGACAGAGAGTAACTTTCCTTCAGGAGGAAGAGACTAAAAAAGTGAACACATACAGATGAAAGTTCAGGAATGTGATAGTGACATGGAAAATGTCCATTTATCTGAGCATGTGATTTTTTTCTTGAATCCTAGTAAAAACTTCCATTAATAATAAAATTATATAAAAGGATTCTAAGGGAGGATTAAACCAATTATTAAATAAATAAAAAGGATCAAAACCTAAATTATTTTTAATAAGAAATTTTTTCTTCTGACAATTCTGTTAATTCATGTGTTGTGGAGAAGAGGAAGTTCAAGATACCCTTGGAATAATTCATCCCATGAGAAAACAGGAAAAAAAAAGACACAAAGTGGTATGAGAAACAGTTCATTAAGTACTAAAACCTAAGTCAGTCTCCCAGCCAACCTGGCAGAAGCTCTGTTACTTGATATAAATGTAGCTCAGTTTCACCAAAATCTCAGACACGAGAAGAAATATTATCAGACCTTCTGATGTACCACTTTGCCAACACAAGGACTTACATTTTAAACTTTGCTTCATGTATTTGTCTTGAAACTTCTCAGCCAAAAATGAAGTGGCCTTTAATAAACAACTTGCTCTGGGTAACATGTGTTGCCTGGCATGAAATTAAGGAGCTCACTTTCCACCACCTCTTTTCTGTTTCTAAAAACTGTCACTTGTTACCAAGCATCCCATAACTGTGTTTCCAACAAAGATTACACTGATATTTCTGTTCAGCTACATGTCCTGCAGGGCTGTTCTGTGGTCTTCCGATCAGTAAAAATGTAATAACATTTTCACATAGTCAATATTTAATTCTGTAAATGCAACTGGTAGTTGTAATCTAGGTTATTAACCATACAGTGATTTATGAGGGAGGGCAGACAGTGGAGGGGTACAGAGCACTAGGAAGGTCCTCTGGTGACAATAAAAAAGTTATAAATTTCATAGCTCTGCCTGAGAAATGTATTTATATCCTATATTAAGAATAGCTTTTTATAAATTTTAATGATCCATGTTATTAATGGTGCTGTCATCATTACTGCCTGTGCAAGACTGCAGTCTTTTTTTTCCTCTTATACTTTTCCATCAGCTGAAGGTCTTACAGTTTCTAAAAAGCTCTTATTAGCAGTTTGCCAAAAATCTTTAAGAGTTATAAGTCTATCTTTGTTTCATTGGATTGCAAAGACTGCAAGGAATATTTTGCATAAAATTTTACAGCCAAGGCAAAGTTGGGCTAATTGGACAGAAAACAATTGCTTCTCTATCATGTTTACAAAGCCTGGGTCAATACATAGGAATAAAAGTAGCACAATATCAAAAAGAGGAATTTATACATGAAAATTATCCTTAAACAGTGTAGTAGTCACTGTTGGGTAACTGTAAGATAGACAGTTATATAACAAAGATCTGATATAAATATCACCACGGACTCCATTACAGTGAAAGTCAAGCATAATATTCGCTGTGCGCAGAGCTGCCCGACCCGCGGGGGGGCACGCCCCTGCCCCACTGGGATCTGCGCCGCCACGGGGGACAGCTCCACTCCACCACGGGCTGTGCGTGGGGTGGCCCCGGCCCCAACCAGGTGGGCCCCCGGCGCGCTGCGCACGTCACGCCATGCAGCTCCCGCCGCCGCCCGGAACACCTGCAGTCTCTCGGAAGCTGCTCTAAACAGAAGAAGGACCCCGCTGGAACTTTTTATTTTTCTGGGCTATTTCTGCGACTGGTGATAGCCGGCTTGGGATGCCGGCTCAGGATGTCTTCAACCCCTACAGCGTCTGGCACGTGGTGTGGGCAGCTCGTGGACTTCTGCTTTGGAGGGCAGGTCCATAGGGGGGAAAGACACCCAGGGTTTTTGTTTTGTTTTGCCTTTTTTCACTCCAGGGGGGAAAGAGACAGAGCTATGGGAATTAACCCTTCCCAAGCTCGGTGTGAGGTCCCCATCCCCAGTTCTGCCTCTCTTATCCCTCATCCTGATGATAGGTGCAGCTCACGGGGCACAAACTGCCAACTGGCATGGGGTTGCTACCGTCTCTCTGGGACACCTGAGACTGATTCTTACCTTTTTCAGCCCAGAACTGATCACTCCAGGCTGAACTCTCTACTGAACCCTCTTTCCGTCCACTCTACCCCAATCCTATCCAGAGAAACCCCCACCCCAGTGTCCCTGCTTCAGTTGCGCGAAGCTGGGACACTGGGCAAGGGGGTGCAGGGAACTCCCAGCAGTAACCTCTGTGCCCAAGCCTTTCATTCCAGGCTCAGGCCCCTCGGGGCAGAGATGCTGCTGCAGCCACCAGCCGGGCTCCCAAACCAAAACAACAAGAAACCAAGCAAGAAACGCATGAAACCTCCATATGCTGACACGAATGAAGCTGCCACTCCATCACACAAGGACAGTTTACTGGACTTGACCCCACAGCTAGACTGGGCAAAGAAGGAAGAACTCGTCCAAGCAGCTGTCCAGTTCAACACGTGGAAGAGACGGAAATGCTGCCAACTCTTTTTAATAAATCAAAATGGAGGAGGTGTTGCGGTGTGCTATGGCCAGGTTTTGGTTTTTCCTCATGGCCAGGCACTGCTGTCCCCTCCCTCCTGCCTCGGTATCTGCTTTCCCCCCTCCCCGGAGGGCTCTGTATTTTGCAATCCTATGCAAAGCCCGCCAAATTCAAACCCAGCACTCCTATCTCATAGGATGTTTGTATCCTCCCCCACCCCCTCATGTTAGTATATATGTGACTGTAACCCCCCATGCCAGCGCTTCCCTGGCACAACCCCGGTGCCAAATAAACCATCTGGGAACGCCCCTCCACTTTGTCTCTCCTTCTTTGGCACACCTGTACCATCAGTGGGTTGGGTGAAACCTTGCCGGAGCTTCACCAGCCCTCCCGCTCTTCAGAGCAGCCCAGTCAGCCCCTGGAACTGCGAGCGGTCGCCCGGTGCCCCCACCAGAGGCATTGCGACAGACCTGCACAACTTAATATATATTAATATTTATCTGAATTTCTGATTATTGTTTACAGTAATGTAATGGAGATGTTGAAAACCTTTTTGGGGAGATTGAATGGTGATTATTAATGACTACTTATGTCACATGTAGGATGCCTCAGCTCACAGCATCTGTGTCTGCAAGATTAAGTACAAGACAGACTATGAATTACTAAGAAATAAGTCTGTAAGAATGCTCTGCTAAATTAAACCTTTCACAAAAAAAGTTTGCCTAAACCTCTAGAAGTAGGAAATTCAATAGATCTTAAGTAAAGCTAACAGAATTTGACATCAGTCTGGCTTAGAAAAAAACCTATTTTGTTTTACATTATAAGTTGCTTTCAGAGCATAACACTATGCAGTGTAAGAATGCTAAACAGTGCTTTTCTAGTTCATGAATGAGAAAAGCTTTTTTTCAAGATAATTACAGAGTACTCTATTGATTTAATTAATGGGTATTTATTCTAACTTTCCTTTAAATTACTAAAAAAAGCAGTTAACAACATGATTTCAAAATGTAAATGTACAGTTCCAAGACATCTGCATTAGCGCATTGAGGCTACTCTCTTATTTTGTGGACTAAGCAGGCAAAAGAACAAATATCATAGATGTAAAGGTAATGTGCTACTGCTACTTATTCTGAAGACAAATAAAGTAAATCAAAGCAGAAGTAATTCTTTAGCAAACAGGAATGCATCTTCGTGGGAACAGTTCGCTTCACCTGAGCTTCGGATTTTAGCCAACTTAAACCACAACAAAAAATGTGATACTGACTGATACACATGTGAAAGCTGAGAGTGGAAGAAGCAAAGGCAAAAGCAATTTCTCAGTTGTAGCATCATATGAAGATATTCTAGAAAGAAAGCATCAAACTGGAAAAAAAATTTAAAATGTCAGGGAACCTCATTGTAATTCTGGAAGCTCTCTTTGAAAGCTTCCAGTAGTGTTTTTAAAAGTAAGTCTAGACATAGTCACTGTCTCAGGAAGTGGCAGGAGACTTCCTATTCAGCAAAGGGAAGAAGCAAAAAAATGTGACCAGCAAAAGCTGGCTTGTGGAAGCTGCTGAAAGTGTACAGTGGGAAACATGAAGGAGACTGTGACTTGAGCTCATTTTAAAAAAAGTTTTCTGAGAAAGAGATGAATCCCTGATATTCAAAGACATAACCTTTTTTTTCCAGGCAGCCTGGTTGTCACAAAGCATCAATGTCAGAGGAGGTTGGTGACGGTCTCTGTCATATATATCAGCCTCTTGGTTACAACAGTGGTTCCTAAACACACTGGTGTGCTATAAACTGTGTTTCTTGGTTATCATTGATCCCTACCCAAACTTGAGTTTCAAACGCTTCGACAGCCTTCATGCAGAGCTGTACCATGGCTAGTTACCTAAGGAACAGATCTGGAGGGGCCTGTGGCAGAGGACCCACCCAGGCTATAAAAGGCTTTTCCTGGGTGTTATTATAACCACCAGGCTATACACACTGGGTTCCTCGATGGGGATGCTCTTTTTCCGTCCCATACTGATTACTGAAAGAAGAATTTATGTCTCTTCTACCAGTTCCTCAAAACTGTTGTTTACTTGGTTATGCATTTACTTTTCCCTTCTACTAGCAGAGTCTGAAACAGTGAGGAATATGACTACTTGTTGTCAAGTTGTTCCTTGTTGTTCCTTGCAGGGGAATTCTGTCTAGCAGCTGTCTTAGGGGGATTAGAGCAAAACAATCTATTCAAATACAGCTCTGAAAGTGTCACTGAAATCTTACTTTAGCTCCCAGCCTTGCAGCCTTCCATGTCCTAATCTGTCTTGCCCTCCTGTATCTTTTAAGCTCATTTCCCTTTAGTCTTCTTTTCTTTCTTTTTCTTATTTTATTTTTCCTACTGCTTCCCTCTCCACTGTAACTGTCCTAACAGAAATGGAAACAAGAAGTCTCTTCACACTGTCAAATTACTTGTCTGCTGTGATTTTCTGTATGATTCTCTTCTATTTTGTCTACCTTTTCATTGCAGATAACTACATTTTTCTGCAAGAAATAGGTCTCTGTTAAGAAAGCAATTACACTGTTTAGGGTAGAGCCACAACCTAGATCCCCTTCTTGAAAGAATCCTACAATTACACACATGTACGTACATATACATACATACATTTTCAAGCCCCAAAGGTCCTTCCTTTTTTTATGAGAATGAAAATCTGGGGTGACTTCCAGAAACTACACAAGAAATTGATGAAGAGTGCCAGATCCCACATTGGCAAGTGAAAAAGGTCAGCCACAAATCCTCATCCTCCATTTAGAATGATGGAGGAGTTTCAAGACAAAGAAAGAACTGGACTGAACCAACTCATACACACTGAGGGCTGGGGTGAATGAGTACTTTTTATTGTTATTTTAATGATTTGGAGTTGTAATAAGTAACTGGAAAGAACAGTGAAAATTACAAATATGAGAAAGAACTGTATTAATAAATGAAAAAGATCTGGAAAAGAAAAAGGCAGCCTGACCACAAAAACTTTGTGGTGGTCCAGAAGGACCCAGTAGAATCTGTGATGAATCTTCCTTTGACTTTTTTGAACTCTCATAATATTCCAAGAAACATAAAATGGAAAAGATTTTAAAACAACCATCAATTGCGTGCTCCACCTACTATCATCAATATCTGCATCTCTGCACTTCCTGCTGAAATCTATTAAAGTCCCAATTCTGCAAATATGTGCTTAACATTCTGCAGCTACTGAGATCTAGTGAAGCCTGAAATGCTTTATTTTCATATAACCTAAATTACTCCTAGTAAAAGAAAGAACAGGACTTGCAGATACAAGTTCTTTATAGCAGATATCTTAAAAAGCAACCCAGCCCTTGAAAATCTGTATTGATTCAAAGAACAGGACTAGGATAAGTCCTTCAAATTTCTTTCCTATCATTTATAAGTCCTCCTTTATCCCAAGATGCATTTTATAAACAAAACAGCAATGATAAAAAAATTTACTTTGTGGGGTATTTTACATTTCTTCTCCAATACCACAGTGCCTAGCTTCCAAGTGAATTTAAAGACTTTCTGAGGCTTTATCTCCTGCTTCTGCTTTGTTGGTCATATGCACGTGGCAGCTCTCCTGCTGCCTGAGCAGTAGAGTTTGGAGACAGAATGACCACTGAAGAGCTGTGACAGACAAACCTCCCTTCTACAGTCACAGACAGAGAAAAATAAGAATGCAATAGAGCTCCCTGACTAGTGCCATTCCATTCATCTTCAATGTTCTGCCGGTTTTAACCAGTTGTTGTATAGATCGGCATAGGAATCAATCAACACTGGCACTCTTGCAGTCTATCATCCAATTGGAAATGTTATCATTCAAGTGAAAGGTGTACCAGAAATTCCCGAGTTTGAATTTAACGGGAGAGCATGAAAATGTAAAATGTGCCGTTAAAAATGAAAATTTTTGCTATATTTGACTTTCTTGGAAATAAAGCCATTTACAAAGGAAATCTATAAGTGAATGACATTTTACTATATTGCAACATCTTTTATTCCACCAAATTTTTAAATTGTTATTTTACTTTCAGAATTTAGCAATTTACAATAAACATGTCTTAAATTATGTTTCACAAAATTAAAACTAGCCCAATTATCTATCCCAAACATGCCACCAACCTCATTCAAATCAAGTCATATACTGAGAATACACCTGAATTCCAAGACAGATGTCTGAATTATCTACTGCTTCTTCACATCTTTTTCTATGGTAAAGAACTTGCTTTGACTAATTTCAAATCAGAATGAACACTTAGCTTAGCTATAATTATAAAACAAGAACCTTTCATCTTTACATTATGCAAATGTTCCAAGAAACAAAACAGAAGTGCAAAAACACATCTTAAAAATTGAGCTGTATTTTTCTTAACTAAATTTTCTCTCTTTATGATATTGATATACTGTCTCATCATTGAAAAATACACATGCTGACTTTTTAAAGTCTAATCAACATTGGTTTTTATTATCACTTAGGCAGCTTAAAGTTTCATAGAATATGCTTTATCTCTGGATGTTTTGGATACAAAAGAACTGGAGCTTGATTATGCAAATCTGTTTCCAATGCTACAAGGACAAGAGCACCCCACAATTCATAACACAGTTCTGCAAACCTATTCAACCAAAGTGAGGAAGCCTCAGTTGTTCAGCAAGGTAATAGTGGCTACCTGCTTCTCAGGTGCCATGCATTCAGACCCACACATGCTGCACACTGCGGACAGCGACAGTGAGAAAACACCGAGAAAAGAAAAAATTCTAACTGTACTACTACAAGCAATCAAGTCAGACTCAAGTCAACCTTGCTCTGACCTTAAAGAAACATCCCAGTAAATAAATGTAAAGTCTGATTCAGCTCTCACTGCAGTCAGGTAAGATGTAATCTCTCAAGTCAAGGCATTTAAATGAGTGAAATGAAGTCTAAAGCCAAAACCAATCAGTAACGCAGTGTATAAAATTAAAAAAAAAAAGTTTTAGACATTTCTTATAATGGCTTCAGAAGATGTATTCTTTTGGCTTTGTGGTATACATTAAAAGAAGAAACTTATAGACACACTGTCACATCATTCATTTAAACTTTACATCTTTGGAGTTTGTAGCAAAACATGGAATTTGGTAGGAATACAGCAGGTTTATCTCCTGCTCGTCCTAGAAATGGTCACTCAAACATTATCTGTTGAAACTTTAGTTTTCATAGATGCAAACAAGCTCATGCCCTCAACAGCCTGTCTCCTCTAAGCATCCTTCACAGCATCAGCATCAGCTCCTCACAGCTCATACATAGGAAGGAGCCTGAGCACATATTGTTCTTACAGAGCAATTATCTGCCTTTCATTCCAGACTGTGGGAGCAGAGTTAGGAGGCAAGCCTATCTTGAGAAGGTGGGAAATGGAGTGTCAGAAGCCTGGCATGTGAATGGAGCAAAAGAACAGGGAAAAACATTGGTTTAGGACTCAGACCAGAGATTCTTTGTTGGGTGAGGGCTCAGGCCTCAGGCCAAAGTACATCGGAAAGCTAGTATTTCTCAGTAGCCAGTGTCAAATAAAACTACATTTTGAAAGTGTTACCATTCTTTGCTTTTACATTTCTGCAGATGCTGTTGAAAACAGTCCTTTTTAGCCTCATTTGTGGGCAAAGCATCCCTAGTTATATAATCCATATTTACTGCAAAATAAGACAAACACGGTCATGTTACTTTTGCCTATATGAATTAGCTTTTAAATATTTTCAGATCTCAAAGGCAGGTATAGAGACTCCCTGCACTGCCAGCAGAGCAGTTTTTCAACTCTATGAGTGAGTTGAGTTTACATAAATATGAAGCCACATTCTTTATATAAAGAGCAGAACTATGGAGGATAATCAGCTCTGCCATATGAAGAGACTCGCAACTTATCTTGAAGGCAGAACCCATTTTGATAGCTTGGCATCTCATTTTTTTCTCTGGAATGGGACTTCTCCTGTGGAGTAACAACTGTTATTACCATGGGAACATAACAGTTTTAGAAAGCCTTGTACTGGATCAGCTACAATAAGGGAGTTACTGACTGCAAAAGCAGCTCGGCTTCAGAGTAGAAAAGAATCTGAATAAAAAGTAGCTGCAACTTTCTCTTTGCACTGACTTTTTGTCTTTGCTTGTTTCTGCATCTGTTCTATTACATCACTTGCACAAATGTCTCAATGACAACTAGAATGTGAGCAGCAGGAGGACAACCCTTTAAAACTGGCAGAGGAACAGCCCACAGGTGACTACCTGAATGCTTTATAATATCCACAAAAATAATGAAATATTTTTTATTACAATTATTTGGACCTATCACCAAACCAATAGTACATATGACCAGATCAAATCTATATAATGAGTCCTGTGTATTAATCAAGAGATAATTAGAATATTCACTATAATTGTGAGAACATAGTATAGTGAATAATTGATATTATGATATTTTCTCCATGGTACTAGATAATATTAAAAAAAATATTCGGAAACTACTGCCTTCCATGTGCTTCCAGGTATGTATAACACTGAGAAAATATTACACAGATCTCTGGTCTTCCAAGTGTAATTCTTTATCTTTCTTCTCAGAACCATAAAAATGATGTAGTTCATCAAAGTATATGAGTGGACAAAGGAGCTCTTCTACACCATTGGTAAACTACATCTCCAAAATAATCTTTATTGATTAGAAACACTGGGATAACAGAGAAAGACAGAGAAAGGTGTCATTTTAAAGGCATGTTTAAATGTTGTAAATATCTGTGAAAAACATCAGTGCTTGATTCTCATCCTCATACCACATTCTTATTTTCATGTGAAATTTCAGGCAATTATCATAAGAATTTAACAAAATAATTTAAAAACTGGTGTACTAGCTCAGACCAAAGGCACCAATTATATCTGGTCTCTTACAGGAATGAGAAATGAAGACCCAAGCAGAACTAAATAGCAACTGCACAGTGGTACTTCCCACAAATACCTTTCCAGTTTTGAACAATTTGCAACACGGGTCTTCTGAGGCAGAGGCTTTGTGCTTTACAATCTTTCATATTCATTCATTCAGCTTTTCACCTCTTGAATTCTTGTAAATATTTTAGCACTAAGAGCATTCTTATGTTGAAGGCCCCCAGACTAGATATAGGTTGTGACAATACCATGGACATTTGCACCATTTGTTTTGAAGAGGCCACAGGCTGTTTTATGCTGACAGACAGACAGACCTTAGATCTTGTATTGGAAGACTAAGCAAATAACCAAACCTTATTGCCCTTCTCCATGGTTTCATAGATGATCATTATATTTCCTCACAAAGTTCCTCCTTTTCTCTGAGCTGAAGAGTCCCCCTCAATTAAGCTGTGGATTATGCAGAGATATTCTATGCATTTGATCTTCTTCGAAATGAGGAGGGGTGACAGAAAGAATCTGACTGTTCACATCATTCAAGACACAGGGCATCTACATGTGTTATTTACAAAATGATGCTATGTTTTGTGGTTTATCCTGTGTTCTCTTTCTGGTAATCCCTAACATTTGATTAGAACTCATTGCACTACTGAGCACTGAGCAGACTTTTCATAGAACTAGGTCTTTAATTCAAGATCTTCCAGAGTGGGAATGGTCATCCCAGAGCTGAGAATCACATTGTATGTAACTTTAGGAGTTTTCACACTGTCAATTTTCTCTGAAGAGTGAGCAAGAGTGATAACATTATCACAAGACATTCTTTCACATCACTTAAATTATTCCAATGGCTTCTGGAGGATATCCACATCTTTAATTCATTTATATTCTAAGGCATAACTCATCTTCATAAATCTGCACCTGATATCCTTAATGCATTTTGCAACTGGGTTTGGTTTGTAGGGGTGGTGAGGTGGATAGCACTTTAATTTAGTATGCCAGTCAAGGGTAAAAAAAGTGAATACAGGAGAATGAGATTTGGGCCTTTCTCGGAGGAGAGAAGAGTGTGGCAGCATGTGTAATGAGAGGACAGAGTGTCTTCTGAGTATTGACTCAGCTGCTACCATTAGTTATGGAGCACTTATGAACAAGATCTGCTTTTCAAGTAAACAAACCTAGAGAAAAACACACAGAAGAAAAGAATTATGAACAAACACAGTCTGTACATTGAATTTTAGCCTGAGGAGATTTTTGCTAAAAATTGTTAAGTCCAAATAAATTCTATGGCTTGAAAATTATTTCCTTGCACTAGTCACTTTTAAGAAGAGTAATACCTGTAGGGGAGCACCCAGATGGTACGTAAACTAGATTGGTTCTTTGCCAACATTACTGTTCAAAAATTCTGAATTTGGGGAAAATATGCTGCATATTTCATAGTCCTTATGTGCCTCACTTACCTGGGAGTTGTGTATGTAGTGTCATGTTAAGATACAGGACAGAAAACATTTGCCTGTGCTAAATGTATTATTTAACTTTACTCACCTGCACTCTGCTCACACAACTCAGGACTTTTTCCTGCTATTCTACCACCCTCTGAACAGTTTCAAATGCCTACCATTTTCAGAAAAATGTCTCAGGTGAAAGATGCAAACATCCTCAAAAGATCTCTGAAATAATCATAATAAGGAGAACAATCACAAGGTAAGGTAAAATTTAAAGATTTATTCCTTGGTTCCTATTTTGCACTGGATAAGAAGGATTTCTGAAGAGTTAATTGTAAGCATTCAAAAACCTTTACAAAACTTCGCTGCAATACGTGATGCAGAGTACACAACTCCGTTCAGGTTCATTCATTACTCAAGAAGTGGAGAGGAACGTGCTAAGGATATGATTGTATTTTTCCTGGTCCTAGAATAATTATTGTAGCTGATAATAACTCTTTATTATAATTGCACCTGAGTAATTATCGAGGTCACAGACACATTGAGCGAGGCATTGTATGAACACAGGGAAGCTGCCCCTGTTTTAAGCAGCCTACAATTAAATTAAACAAGATGTATGAAAATGACAGGAAGTAATAAAATTCAAAAACCGAATAGCATGATTGCAACAAATGTCAACATATGACTGCTTTTCTTGGGGTGAGTGGGAGGCTATGAAGCATGGGCGTAGCACACAGAAAGAATAATGGAGCCACCAAAAATATAGGACCACTAGTGACAGAATGATACAAAATAGTTAGAAGTAAATTCAGGGAAGGGCAGGGACACACAAATGACAAGTGTAACAGGTTTGCTGTGGCTATGTCCTCACACCTAAGACACTATAAAGCTGCTCCCTATGAAAATGGCCTAAGAGGAACTGCTCTCACACTTCCACACGAGGGACTGTTTGGGCATGCCCAGCCTGGCACAGGCACGCTGCCTCACACCCAAAGGGCTCTTACAGCCTCCTTGGGCTACTCCCACATACAAGAGTCGGTCATGTCTTCCAACAGATATAGAAAGGACAGGAAAATAGGAGCAAGGGATCCATGGGAAGCATGCCTTCATGCCAGCTGAACCTGCCATATCCTGCCTTGACTAGAATGTCCGCTGCCAGGACCCACTCCCATACCCATCTTCTTTCTCAGAGTCCAGGCATGCCCCAAACAAAGGTGCAGTGTCCTTGAGCACAGACGAGGCTAGGGCAAGTGCTCCATATTTTTTCAGTTGGAAGGTCAAATAGGTACTAAGCAGGTTGAGGCACACTGTTCCAATAGGGCTGCTCCACCAAGGCTGCCCTTGAGAAAGTCAGCAAAAAGGGCCCAGCTGGCCCCATCTCCAGCATACAGTGATGTTTATGGCATGGACAGAGACATTTTTAGTGCAAGCCAAGTGCCAAGTTTGCATCTTGGCCGGGTTCCTGAAAGAAAATTTCCCAGACCAAACTTCTGACCTTGAGAAGCCAAGCCTATAACAAATCCATCAGATTGAATCTAATCCTTCCAGGATCATGGGCTTTGCAGTGTCTGAGACATACCAGCCTCACATGGCAGGATTTTGAATCCTGTGTACTGCAAGGATAGTTGTGCAGCCTTAAAAGCTCCAGTGTTCAGCTTTCATCTGGTTTGTGAACGCTCTTATGAAGAGTGGCTGCTTGGATGCACAGATGCAGTCAGGCCAGCATCCAAGCAGGCACAGGGCAGCTTGCAGTAGGTGTGGCAGGTTCAAATAATCATGCACCAGAAACGTGGATTGGGCCCCAAGCAAGTGGACATTATCTACCTTCATAAACTAAGCAAATTTTAATTGCCTGGCAACATCAGTCATGAAAACCAGCTGTTGGTGTTAGAACAGGAACTTCAGTGGTACAAACTGCACAAACTCTACACAAAATGGAACGAGCTTAGTTTGGGAGGAGGGGGCAGGGATGTAGAAGGACTGGCCTTTCCAACAGCTTTCCACTTCTCTAGATATGTGGCTGCAGCCTGCTTCTGCTTCAAGCAGGTGCATGCACCTTTCCAAGAAACATTGTCCTGGGACCTGTTTGTGGAACATAGACTTTTAAACATCTTGATTAGACAAAACCATAGGTTGTGCTAAGATGTAGCTATTTAAAAATATTTATTCTTCACTTAATTTGTAAATCAAAACACAACACTTCTAGATTTTTGCCCCATTAAATAAACAATGTTTATTTTTTTGTACACCAGACAAAAAATATTGTTCTGAAGTATAAAAATAGTTTCTGTTAAACGATAGTTAAACATGAAATTTACATTATTTTGCTATATCCCTCAATAGAAGATGAATGTCAAATAATAATAATAATATTAATATCATCTCAGTCTTAAGATGTCTTTCTATAGTTTTAAAAAAATCCACTATTTTTCTCACTCAAAATTAAAAAAAATGGTTTCTCTGTGGATTTGGGACTTTGTTTAGTTGCTTTTTTTCATCGAGATATTTAGTTTTAAGCAGCACTGAGTTTAGTGTATTCAACATACACATATTCAACATATTCAACAAACATTTATTGGTTTTGTGAAAACTGCAATTCTCGGCATATTTTCTTCAATTAACACGTTATGTGGGTGTGCAGTTATTTGGTTCATTTGTAAACACAGGTAATAAAATGTCTGAATTGCAATACCTCTGTGTGCAGAGTATTCATGTTATTTCTTCCACTGGAGTTTGCTCATTAATCATGGTGACAGCTGATACTTTTTTTCACTAACTTGAGATATACAATTGTTAAAAAATTTGTTAGAAGGCTTAATATTGTCATTTATGATATCTGCAAAATAGAGAGAACCTTCATGGGAAAACTAATATGACAAATATTGATACCAGTGGTAGATATCTTTTGTCTCACAAGTAGAGACCTCTTTGAAAGGCACTAAGGTGTTAAATTTGAAGACCACAGACTTTTAAATGCATAATGCATATGTACTCCAGAAATTCTTCACATATAAACTCAAAATAATTTGACCAACATTAGATCTCCTAAAGGGTGGGAAGGAGCAAAAGTTCTGTTCTAAATTCTATTCTAAATAGGAAAATAAGCACACAGACATGTAATAATTAATTTAACCAAATATGCTATGTCTTAGGAAAAAATAATTAGAATTAAAGTATCAGCTGACATCTGAAGAAAGGAGTGAGGCTGTAAACTGTGATCTGATAAGGACATACCACCCTTGTGACACAGGAATAAAAACCATATCTGAAAACAGATAAAACTTCAGAGCTCCCCAGCTGGACAGCAGGAAACAACAGTAAAGGATAAACTCTCAGATTAACCGAGTTTAGATTTCACTTTGACAGGATCCTCTATATTAAATTTTTTGCATAATAGCACTACAAGAAGAAGAATGATAAAATATTTGGAGCTGGTGATGTCCTTCAGTGACCTGAGGTGGATGAATACCAAGAAAAGTTTATGATAAAAAGCTCAATGACTCTAAGAGAACAAAAGTAAACTGCCAAAGGAAGCCTCAGGATCATATTTGGAAAAGTCCTGATTTCTGTAACAGAAGTTGAGAAAGAAAAACAAAAGTAGCCTCTTCTCTATTTCAGTCAAGCTCTTGTCACAGATAGACTTGGCCACTCTAGAAAGACTTCAGCCTTCCCAGACTGCTTCTGTGCTAGTGTGACTGTGCATTTGGGATCAGAATCAATTTCCTTGGACACTTAAAACTAAATTCAAACTGTTATCAGCTCTCCAACTCATATTTTCTTTATTTCAAATGTATCTTGAGATGTTGCTTTATGAGGAAATTCAGTACCAGCTCATACTGTACTTTCCAACTTCAAAATGTCACCAGGAAGTTTTGCCTTTTGGAGAAAAGACTGTTTTAATACATCATGACCACAGGACGAGAGAAAGTGCCTGTTAAAGGAGCCAAGAACCCCATAATATGCATACTCAGAAAACTCAGAAATTATGAGAGTGTGAGATTTAGTGATCTGGAAAGTGAATTTCTTAATCATTATCAATTTCCTTTAGTTAAGACAATAGAAAGTCCGTTTGTGGATACCCCTTTAATTTTTTTGGTTTTTTGCAAAGAAGATTCATGTGTGTAAAGAGAGCTTTGGCATGAGACTAAGGAGACACACATTTCCTGTAAGTAAAAGATATTATCTTACTGATGTTGGTAAGACTCAGGGTAGAGTTTTGTCCTTGAATATATATGCCACTGCTGTTTACTTTAATGGAGGTATATACCATATTCCGGGGATCAATCTTGGCATTTGCAGAGAACTCCAGCTAGGAAACCAAATGCTTGTTTCATAGATATGCTGCACTTCCTATTGTGGGAGAGATGTAAACACCAGCAGACCATACATGCTCTTTCCATTTTGCTTGTTTTAGAAGTATAACTGGTTTATGACATGCCTGAAGAAACCTCACCTCCTGTATTAAACTCTCTGAGCACCAGTTCTTACACCAAAAACTCTGTGAATATTCCATCATCTTTTTTCTTTCAGGATGATCAACTGACGTTCAGAACACACTCTTAGATTCTTAGCACAAAATTCAAATGCACCATGTTCTTCAAACATGAAATTACAGAAAAATCAAATGGGAGGTTTATGAAAGCCTCTGAAATTAGATCTGGATTAATCTTGGAGTTTCTTTCATGAAAGCCCAAAGTATCATCCTAAGCTATTTATTTTGTCGTTAAAATTCTGGCTGCATTCATTCCTCTTTATTTCATATTGGTTTAAAACACCTAAGATCAAACATTTTTTTTGGTTTTATCAAATTCCACCATCCATCATGTTAATATATTAATTTGTCATAGGACATACAATATGTATAGTCAAGTGGGAAGAGACTGGGGAGTAGGTACAACCAATTCATTTTTGAAGGAGAAAGACTTCATTCCCTGGAGATAGAATAGCAGGTATTTTGCAAGTGGAGGCATACTATTACTTAAATCCTCAAATACTTTTGTCTATTGTCTTCAAAAGTAGAACATGCATTAGCCCATATTAATTCAACCTCACTGTGACCCACAGCAACATATCACTGTCCTTAATCTTTATAAATGGCTTTTGCACTCTGCACCATCAAAAAACTTTCTTTTTGCTGATCAATACAAAGTGTATTTGAAAAGAGCATTATCTGCCTTTGAAAAAGCCTTCTGCACAATCAATGGTCTTCAGAAGCAGATGCTGATCAAGCAAGCATAGGCAACATTGTAGAAAGCTAGTAAATATTGATCCCAATTCAGAAAAGGAAATTGCCTTGTAGTTGCAGTGTCTGACTTCATTTAGCTCATAAGTTTACTAAGGGTCTGATTGGCTGATCTGGTAAACACTATAGTGCATCATCACTGATCTCTCTGCTTGTATGAACAACTCACTGGTTTTCTGTAATCACACTGTGAGATAAAACTACAGTTAAACTAAAAAATTAAAAATGCTGAATTTTATTGTAGAAAAACATGACTAATACTAATTGTTCACTATTTCATAGTGGATTGAAGCAAGCAATACAAAAGTCCTGACACTTGCATATTTTATGAATTTGTACACCTTAAAGAAAAAAAACCCCAAACCATAATATTCAAAATAATGTTTGATCATTTTTATACATCAGAGAATTACCTGAACTCAATTGGTTTAACAAAGTTACAGATTCAATTTCTTTGTTTCCTAGGATTTTATTGATAGAACCTGGCATTTCTGAGAGTAGAAACAGCATTTCATAGCAGACCTAGATCCAGCCAGTACTACTCACTCCACCAGTGCAGACAGAAGGAAAAATGCAAGGGAACCTCAGCAGATGATCTAAAATTCCATGCAATGCATTACAATAAAACTTGAATTATCCTAGATTTATGATGTTGTTTATAACAGAAATCTTGTTTAGTACTTCCAAATTGTGAGAGTCACATAATTAGCTGTCAGAAAAGTGCACTGATCGTCATTCTGCAAAAGATATTTTAGCTTACAGCCCGGTATAAATCACAGGAGGTTATGGTCATATCCCGTGTCACTGAAGTCAATAGGACTTATTGATATTCAGTGGCCTGTCTGAGCATTCCTTCAGATTGTTGTAGGAAAGGCTGTCCCTCACAAACATAGCGCAAAAATACACTAATTGCAGGTCTAAGATACAGGAGGAAGTACACGAGTAGAGGTGCCACAAATATGTGATCAGCCCACTAGTCCAGTCAGCTTGCCTGCTCCGGAATAAGAACCAGCCCCAAATTCTCAGCAGTCGCAGGATGAACGCCTTATCTTTGAGCCAGACACAATGCTGGGCAATAAGTGACAGGACAACACCATGACACCACAAGCATTTTGTGTCAAATTGCTATTCACCGTCATGGCTCCTTGCTGGAAGATTGGGATGGGATTGATGAAGTCTATGAACAACACGGATACACTTTACTAGAAAATTTACTCAGAAGAGTAAGGATGAGAAAGGCAATGGCCATTCTTCCTGCCCAGCCTGAGGCTGGGTGAATTCACTGGCCTTCACTAGCAAATCATCTTTACACAAAGGCCCAAATAGAATTTTCACAGAACATGTGTCTTCTTCTAAACAGGAAAAAGAAATTTGAAATTCAAAGACTACTTCCTGTATCTCAGAAGTTTATGATAAAATATTTCACTCTTTT
>VYZT01007417.1:11121-26730 GCA_013400735.1 Pomatostomus ruficeps | reverse complement strand
TTACAGAGATTAGTTACTAAAAAACTGCAAAGTACTTTGATCTGTACTCTCAAAGATATGTCACTACATAGATAAAACAAACTTTTAGATTTTAATTAGTTTTAAGAACTTAAGAAAGTCTGAAGTAAAATTCAAGACATACTTTGACCCCAGAGTTTTGACCTATCTCAGTTGAAAGTAATAATAATAATAATANACAAATACAGTAATTAGATATGAAACTGCTCATGTACCATAATGTTGTCATAGTGTGATATTTGGTCTATATCAGGAAGTAAATCAGGGAGCAATTGTGTGGTTTTACAGCCACTATATATTTGGAGGATGGGAAGAGTAGTTTGGGCTGTCCAGATCACAGCTGAACAATGGATATGAAATAGGGTTGTTTCTAGTATATATGTGGAGGACGAAGTATGACAGGACAATATTTTTCACTGTCAGTTTGTGGGCTGTTGAGAAAAGTGCTTGGTTTGGGTTGACAAGCCATATGTGATAAATGGTGCATAGTTTTGTAGGACAGTATTTTCTCAGCAAGAGGTGAAGGCTTGTCTTATTTTAGAAATGAAGTGGAATGACTTTGTTTTTGCAGAATGGTGGTCTGATGCCAAGAACTATGGGAGGAGTTGTAAAAACCCACATACATATATCCACCATAATGATGTCAACCACGTTTTAGCATTATTAGCATTACTTTACAATAATGCTCAGAATCCTCATTGGAATGAAGACCACACTGTGGTCTACATTTGTTCTTGTTCAGCACAAACACATAATGAAATTGGGTTCTTTGCTTACTGGAAAGGGCTATTGTTGCATCTTTGCTGCTGACTCAATAGATTACAAATATATTACCAGAGAAAGTCCCATATAACTGCAGTTGCCAACTACACACTAACATACATGGCTTAATTTATCTCTCCTCTGGCTTACTCATGACTTACACAATACATGTGAAGGAGGCCCATCAGAGGGCTCTTAAACTATTTTAGAATACTAATCAGTCCCTACACACTACAGCTTTTATGCTGTTTACAGTAGGCTACAAAGGCAGAAGCAAGCTGCAAGTGCAAGCCTCAGCAAGGGCAGCAGTCCTTAGCAAATGCAATTCTAAGGTAATTGCTTCCTTGCTAATCATCAAGTATATGATGACACAAATCTCTAGAACAAGAGCTGTTAGAGAAAAATAATTCCTATTGCACGGAAACTACTGCTTCCCTGCAAGACCTCGTCTTCCTAAGCATTCAGAAAACCCTCAGTGAGCTCAATATAGTCAGAAGAGCTTGTACTGTGCAGGTCAGAGAGCATCTCCACCACACCCCAGCCCTTGGCTGAGCCAGGGTGGAGGCACAGGGCCAGGATGTTAACTTGTCAGTCCTCGGAAGATGAAAAAGAAGAAGTAACAGCAAAGGACACTACAATATAAGAACAACTGAGAGGGAGACTGCATCAAAACCATGTATTGGGGTAGTTCTTAAAAGACCAGTCACCAACAACATAACTCGAATAAAGAGCAGCATGATAACGCAGTGAAAAACTGCCAGGAAAGAAAAAAGGAAAAAAAAAAAGCTAGGTATTTTTTTTTATGCAATGTAATATGCCCATTTTAAGGATAACATTATGTCTGCAAGCTGCTAATTAAGAGTTCTATTTCTTTGGCCCTGGACAAAGTAAAAAAGTGAAGTTTAGCACAGTAACTTTTTGCTTTAAACTGAGCAATAAAAGTTTGATCCCCCAACATAAACGACAAAATCCTCTAGGCTTTTGCAGCTTGGTGGAAATGGCCAAATCTGCATTCAACTTGTTTTTCACATTTCCATCATTGTGCAGAATGAAGCCTTGTGGAGCCCAAGGGACATGTGTTTAGCTGCCATTCTGCAGCGCTTGTAGCATTTCAACTCCAAGCCTCTGGGAAAAAGCTGCATACCTATTACTATGGCTTTGGAGTTTAAATTGTTAGTTGATATGTCCTGTTTATCAAATCCAAAAAGCAGTTTGTGCCTGCAAAATAGACCACGGCCCTGCAAGCAGAGAAGGGTTTTGACTGGTTGTTTTTTAAATAAAAGCCTAAAGAAGTGGCAGTCAAAAGTAAGTAATCAAGTATTTGTCCCTCTTGTCTGTCTCTGTGTTATTTTACACTTAAATTGACTCATTGCTGACATTCTAAATTTGGCAAGGTACAGTGCTTACCCATCTGACCTTCTGTATGAAATATGCTTAAGAGAGTAAAAAGGAGACAGGCTGACCCATTCTTCTTTCAGTGGGGTTTTTATTTCCATGTTTGGTCAACACAAAATAAAACAAAACCAAGCCAACAAAACCCCAAGCCTAGAACCACTTTCTACACTCTCATATAAATCTCATTATACATAATCAAACAGGATCAGCATTTTGCAAGTAGCAAGTACATTTTACTTTTCTCTACAGCTATTAGCAAGGAAGAATATATAAAACATAAAACTGCATTTACTTTTATATGTTTTTGCAGACAAGTGTGTTTCTGTAGGCTTGGATGACTGCGTTGTTAATTTTCATTAATATATATAATCTGCTATCCACTTATTGTATATTTTATAAAAGCAATAGTAGCTGACTTATGGTGCAAAGACAGTCAATATACTTTTTAAATCTAAAGAACAGCCTTCATAACTGAAAGGATTAACACTTTTCCATTTGTTTTAAAACATTTTTTCTTAAAAAGAATTCTGTTGTTATGAATGAGTTTATGTTGGCCAGCTGGACTATTATCTGGGGAACAAATGTTTCCTTGTGAACATGAGACAACTTGCAACTTTTATTATAGTATTTCAAATCATGGAAAGTAATAGTAAAATTGCTGCAATAAACTAAAAGAAAATCTTGATAGGCAAGTCTGTTATGCAATATGTATTCCCCTCGCTGTTCCCTCAATGGTGCCAAAAGCATGTCACCCAGGTAATTTGTTTTAGACCCTTAACAAGACTTAGAAGCAATTATTATGAAACACTGACACAACAGATCTCACCAACAATTGAAGTTTGACAGCTTGTGAGAAAAGTCTCATGTTTATGTCATTGGAGAGGTGATCCTTGTATGACCCTCCTTTTTCACTGCTGTGAATGATAAACTATCGCTTTCTAGTGGTTCACTATAGGTGAAGGCCCAGTGTACTGTACTTGTAAAGGAAATTTGCAGTTGGTTCTTGGAATCAAATAAAGCTGGAAACTCCTTTGGTCCCTTTGACTGATCTTGTTTAGGCTTTATGATATGCTTTAACTGTGTAAGGAGCTAAAAACATAAATATATCCACATCGTGCATTCATAAAGGACTGTAGAACAACCATCAACAGAGATGTATGTGCAGGGCTAACACACTCTACACTTACTGATTAAAAATAGTTTCACATTTGCTTTTCTAAGGAAACTGAAGCAACTTGCATGTGAGAGAGGGAGAGAAAGGACAGGTTGATATCTATTGCAATATATTTATTTGCCTTGTTTCAGAGTAGAGGTTGGAGGGATTATTTAATGGTTTATATTCATTCCAGCATCTGCAAGCATCCAAATCAAGTACTCTTAATCCACATTTCAGAGGCAAGTGGAAGATATTGTGGTAGGCAGGTCTACCTATTCATGCTGCAAGTGTTCCTCAAAACTCACCTGAATTAGTTGGAATTACCATGGAGCTGTGGAATAGAAACAATCTTTAGGCAGTGAGTTTAGAGCTCCCAGCACTCCTGCACTTAGTTTGAACAGCATAAGACAAAACCCGTATTTCTCTCTTTGCTGTTAAGTAGCTTTCTTTTTGAAGATAACTTTAAAAAAAACCAAAAAACAAAAAAACCCGAAAAAACCCCCCAAAAAACCAATCACTAAACCCACAAATCAACACCACACCTCTTAAAACAAACAAGCAAACCCACCAACTTTCTGACAGTTTTATTAGTTTGTGTACTCACATACTGATTTCTCAGTGTGAGCCATAGAAAAGCTGTATGCACAGCTTCCATGGTGTACATCTTGGCTCCATGTTATACTTCATGCTGCACCCAATGCGAACCTCATGAGGCATTCTCTTCTACCTAATATGAAGAGACACATTGACCAAACTGCAAGTCTTCCTAAAAGAATGCTTTATCTCACAGTTTTGATCACTCACATCTTAAGCATATGCAAGTAAGAAGAGTACACAGCTTTGTTTAATGATTCTAGAAAGAGTATGATTTAATACACATTTGTTCTAGGTTACAGAGTGATTTAAAGAACTTCAGATTAAAATATCTTTCCTCTCATTTGTGTATTCTGACTCTTTATTTGCATTGTTTGCACAATGGCAGAAAAACTCGAGAATAAAAACTGTTCCTCTTCAATTAGTATATTACACAGCTGATAATTTATCATGGGTGTTACTTGTACTTTCACAACATCACTTTAACCCATGTTCAGCAGCTTTAATAATGATTTCTAATCTCAAACAAAGTGATTTTTGTTTTCATTCAGATTTTTCCTCTCTATTACTGAAAGGAGAACATGGCAAGGACTTCTTTTTTTCTTGCTGTTTTCAGAAGGGAGAAGTGTGGTCATCATGAAGAGGAGATGACATGTTTCTGAATCTTAGATGCTCAAACAGGTACTTTGGTCTCTCATGCCTACATGCCCTTTTAGCAAACAACGACAGTCACATTTAACATTAACTACTACATCAGGAAATCAAATTACAACCAGGCTCAGTTGATATCAGGGCACCAGTTATAACATGATAAAACTTTTTTATAACCCAGTGTTTAAAGACTACTTATTTTTCCTTTTGTTTAGGAGTGCAGATCAGAACCCAGTTTAATTGCAATCTATAGAGAAACCAGCTGTGATCATATCTAGGGCCTTTCAGTAGTACCATATAAGCATAAATAAATAAATAATTATAATGAATGACCATATTTTTGTTCTAAATATTAGCTGAAGCTAGTTGCAGAGAGCAGAATCCTAACCTGAACATATATAATGAGACTAGATTAATATCTTAATTGTATAAAAGTTGCAGCTAGTTAGTAAGGTTAAGAATCCTGTGATTACAGAACATATTGAGTGAATTTCAGAACACATCCTTAAAATGTGCTTAATTTAACATGAGTTAGATTACATCTCAGTTGAGAGGAAACCCAACCCATACATCACTACCAGGTCCTCTCTGCCAGCCCTTAGGAGAGTTTGGCCTGGAGGATAGAGTCTGGGCTCTAGGAGGTGGAATGGAACAGGGAAGTAAATGAAGGACTTCGCGTATGTTCCAGAAATCTGTTGGTATGCTCTGATCTTTCTGTGACACCTGGACATGCAGTCATGGTTTAAAATCAAAGTGTAATTCTGTGATACTTATCTCTTGGAACAATATGGTTACAGTGTGCTTAATGCAATCACTCTTGTTCACCCTGGAAAACTAAACACACGTGCTGACTATACACCCCACACTCCAACACAAATCTCACTAAACTCTGGGCCATCTGTTAACCAGAGAGACTTCAACTTTTGGAGTTACGTTCTGTTTCTCTTTTTGTTTATATGTATGCAAGGCACTGCTAATTGTGTCAGATAAGAGAGGGTAAAAGCAACGGTAAACTCAGCTTGAATAATGGTTATCTAATTATCTGGGAAGTAATAGCGTGTGCCTTCTGCATCAGGAAGTTTCCACGTCTTTGACTTCCCAAGGCTTTCCAAGAGCTGACAGAATAGCAAATTGGTGCAAACTATTGTAATTTTCACAAAAATACATATTGTACTTTAGTGACAGCCTGGCACAATTCAGTGGCATATTGAAATAATAAAACCAGTGTCAGGAATATGAATACCTTGCTCTGCAATTATTTAAGACTTTTAAGGTACTAATGCAGTATTTTACTAGTGAATTCCTTGTTGGGAATGTAGCCTTCTGCTAACCTGGGGTCTTGGCTCTCTTATTACTACAGTTTAACATCTCAAAGGTCTGTAACATGCTTTCTTCTTCAGTCTCTCAAAAAGAGCTTCAAACATAGCTGTTGGGATATCCCCAACAATATTAGTATGCAGGTCCATAGCTCTGTTGCTAAATGGACTGAACATGATTCTTAAGGTGCATGTAACTAAAATGTTAAAATCTACAAATCCATACAGGCATGATCCTTCCACATTTCTGCTTACACTCCATGATGAATCTTGATCAGTGCCCCTCCATCCATCTGCTCCCCTCCTCCCATTATTATTTATCTTTACTTTATTTATTGCCATTGAAACTTGCAATCTCAAGGATATGAGGTGTTTAATGTCTTGCTCATTACTGCAAAACAAATGCAGGTTTGTGTGAATCACCTTCATTAGCAGAAACGAGAGCACTCCTAATTGCAAACAATTACTCAACAAGTGGTGTTCTTCCCCAAGAAACCTATTAAATGCTCACAGTGAAGCACCTGGCAGCCTTCTGAGACTTCAGTTTCCTATGCACAAATCGAGACTTTGCCATGCAATTTGGTGCCATAATGCCACCGGTGGGGGCACCGGGCTCCCGCTCGCGGTTCCAGTGGCTGGCCGGGCTGCTTCGGGGATGCAGGAGGGCTGGCAAAGGTCCTGTATGGATTCACCTAACCCACCGATGTTACAGGCACACCGAGGAAGGAGAGACAAGCGGAGGGGCTCCTCAGATGGTTTATTTGGCACCAGGGTCGTGCCAGAGAAGCACCGGCACGGCGTGTTACAGTTACATANATACCGGGAAGGGGGGCTGGGGAGGGGGGAAACAGCAGTGCCTGGCCATGAGGAAAACTGTAGCCTGACCAACGGCACACCGCAACAACTTGGTGACTTTTTTTCAGTTGTTTTAGATAGGTGGGTAGGATGCATTTAAATATCTCTAGAAAGAGTGCCCACAACTTGTCAGACTTACCTGCATTCTTATCCCACTTATTCCAAGTGATTTTATGTTTACTTGGTAGGAGGTGCATGTGTTTTGCTGTCTTTATTTTTGGGTTGGTTGTTTGGTGGTTTCTTGGTTCATTAGGTTTTTAACAACAACAAAACAAACAAAAACCCCCAGCAATCTATCTTCTGGTTCTAAAGATCTCTCTCCGGAAGTGATAATATTGGCGTGTCCTAGCCATGATGCCCTATGGACAAACAATGCATCTCAGTCTTCCAGGGGCATTAGCAATCACATCTTTTATCAATAATTGAACCTGAAACAGCTTAGGTTTCTGGCAATTTATGATTGGCTCCTTGATTCTAGGAATCTCATATCTGGAAAACTGCATCATAGTATCACACCTAAAAACCAAAAAGTTGTGTTTTTTATTTTTGTATCCCCCTAAGGATACAAGTCATAAGAGCAGACTTTCACCCTCAAGGTTACAGCAACAGTTGTATTCTTCTTGTGCAGCACCTAAACCAGGTGATGGACAGAGCAAAGCTTCTGCCATTTAGGAGTTAATGTAGCTGGTGTGTGTGTATGCGTGTGCATCCACTAATTATAGATCACAGCATGCACTAGGATGCTAAGGAAGTTCAAAGAGAATATTAGATCCCTGACTCCAGCAGATGCACAGCTCTGGGGTACAAGAAAAAAATGTGTGAGCAAATCACACAAGCTTCCTGAGCAACTAGAAACAAACCTGGAACCCTGCAGGCTATTGTTGGATTTGTAAAATTGACAATAGCCTCTGCAACTTGTAATTTAGTCTTGTTTTTCATTACTATTAAGATTGTTTCAGTTTACCGAGCTCATGAAAATGTAAGTAGAGAAGAATGCAGGGATTCTCTGCCAGTATTTGTGTTGCAAAATATTAACCTGTTGACGCCTTGCATTAAAATGGATTCATTTTTAGAGAGAGCATAATAGTTCTATCATCTTTATGTAAGCATTATACACTATTCTGAAGTGCCTTGAAACTGCTCCTTGAGTTCTGCATTTCTAAATTCAGTTTATACAATATTTAGAATACATTTAACACACACAACCCTTGTTTGAAGACAACCAAATCAGGCCATAGAGCTGGTGGCTGCAATGTTGCCTCACAGCTCTTTGGGCAGAGCAGGGCAGGACAAGTTAAGGTTAGAAATACCCAGTGAAGAGTTCTTTCACTCATCCAATGTAAACCATAGATTTCAAGGCCAAAAGAATTTATTTTGCTATACCATCCAGTTAAAGAATTTCATACAGTCAGTAATGGGATAGAGAGCTTCATTCCCCACTAGGGCATCCAGTATCAGGCAAAACTGACCTTCTGAGTAATGACAAGTCTGCCTTTCATCTTGTTTTCACTGTAGGCAGCACCATAGCTTGGAGAAACACATCTTCCAGAAGACACCCAGTCCTGAACAGCCATGAGAAGGAAAAGCTACTACTTTACCCCAATAATCTCTTTCAAGGGCTTCTCAGACTTAATGTGAAATTGTGCACTTGATTTCTCAGATGCCTCAGCCTCCAGCCACTGGTCCTAATTATGCCTCTCCCTACTAGATTAAAGGGCCTTTAGTATCCTACACTATCTCTCCTGACATTACTTTTACAGTGAGATCAAACCACCTCTGACATTCTTAATACAATAAGCAGAATGATCTTTAATGTTCTTATAGTAAAATGTTTCCTCCTGGACCTCAAATAATCACTGTAGAGTCTTCTCTCCAACTCTGGGCACCCTTTAATATGTGGATATTAGAACCAATTGCATGGATATACCTATATATTTGTTCACTTTATCCCTGTTAACATATTCAAGGAGCATATTCTCATTTTTTTGCTTCAGTTTTGCTATTCAAACACTCCACTGTCTGGATCAGTTGCTTCTCACGAAAGCAACTCCCCACTCTGCAGCTATGTGCTGTGCTCCCTGACATGTGATTCTGTTTGTGACTTTCTCCCGCCCTCCATGGATGCATCTTTTTCACTCATGCATCCAGACTTGATTACCCAGACCCAGCACTGCTAAACTCTCTATTAACCCCCACCAGATTTTTTCAGCTGCAGTTCTGTATGTACTTCCAGATCAAAGGCTTGAGGCTAGACCTGGGATCTTTTCTAGATACAACTCATGCAACAACAATCTCCCACTGACATTTTTTGACCTTTGAAATCTGTGTAAGTTATATCCATGTGACCAGGGAGGAGCACTGCCAAAATATGACATGTCCATATAGTATTGCACAGCACCAACCCAAACCTCTGTTACTGCAGATGTCCTGTTGTGGCCCCTAGTCATCACTACCATGCGCAACACTCTCCTGAGCAGCACAAATAACACTCCTTGTTTTCCCACATAGCACTTAATTGAAGCTACTTCTCAAGTGGGTGTAGCTGCCTATTCTCACAGAATCACAGAACCTTTAGGATTTTAAAGGGTTTCTGGAGATCATCTAGTTTAACACCACTTCTTAAAGCTAGATCAGCTAAGACAGGATATTGACCACCTTGATCTTTTAATATCTTCAAGGATGGGAACTTCCAGAACCTCTCTGGGCAGGCTGGTCAGGTGAACAATCACCATTACAGTGACCTTTTTTTTTCTTATTACATTTAAGTAGAATTTTCTGTGTTTCAGTTTGTGCCTATCACCTGTCAACTTTTAGTGGATACCACTAAGAGTATGACTCCATGTTCTTTGCTCTTTTCTATCACACATTAGTAAGATTTGCTCCTGAACTTTCCCTTCTCTAGCCTAGGTGATTCCATCTCTCTCAGCCTCTCATATGTCAGAGGCTCTTCAGCATCTTTGCAACCTTTCATTGGCCTTGCTACTGCATGACCAAGTCTCCCTTTCACTGGACATCCCAGACTTGGACAAACAACTCCAGATGTGCTCTCAGCCTGGCTGAGGAGAAGAATCATCACCTTAACCTGCTGGTGAAGCTCTAATGCAGGACAGCTGCTGCGGGCTGCCTTTGCCATAAGAGCAAATTGCTGGCTCACATTCCACTCAGAGTCCACCAGGAACCCTGCAGCCTTTTCTGCAAAGCTGCTTTTCAGTCAGTCAGACCCCAGCCTGTTCATGGGGTGCCTGGAGTTTCATTCCTCCCCAGGGGTAGGGCTTGGCATTTATTTTCTTTCATTCATGTCTGGAGATTCCCACTGGCCCACTTTAGCAACCTTTCAAGATCCCTCTTAATGGTAGTGCAGCCACCTCGTGTATCAATCACTTCTCATGTGCAAACCTGCTGAGGGTGCACTCCATCCCATCATCCTGGTTATTAGTGACTATGTGGGACAGTATTGGCCTTATTAACAACCTCTGGATTAAGGAACTAGTGACAAGACTCCAGCTGTACTTCATGAGTGTGTCCCCAACCCACCGACCCTTTATCCAACTGTCCTTTTATCTCACTGTAACGTGTCATGTTGTCAGTGAAGAAGTCAGAGATGGCAACACTGGAAGTTTCCCAGCCACTGCTGTCTGCCAAGTCAGTCATCTAACTGCAGAAGGCTATTGCATTCATCAAGCATGATTTCCCCTTCCTAAAGTCAGGCTGACTACTCCCAGTCCCATCTTGTCCTTCTTATGTCCAGAAGTACTTTCCAGAATTATTTCTGCATCATGTCGCACATAATCAGCAAGGCTGACTGGTCTGTGGGTCTCTAGAACCTCCTTCTTGCCATTCCTGAAGATAAGGATGACATTTGCTTTCTTTCAGTTATCAGGAAACTCCCCAAAGACCTACGGCCTTTCAGAGATAATCAAGAGCAGTCCCATGATCACATCAGACAGCTCCCTCGGCATTTGTGGATGTATGCTAATGGGTCCCATAGGTTTGTTTAAGCCCAGTTTATTTAGTGCACTTAAGTTGATCCTTCACGAAGGGTAAGGTTTTCTTTCTCCAGACTCTCCCCAGTGTCCTCAGGGACCTGGAATTCCTGAAGGCTAATTTTAGCAGTAAAGGTGTGATGCAAAAATGGTATTCAGTACCTCAATCTTCTCCATATCCTTGATTACAAAGATCACTAGAAGAAAAGCTACAGTCCTCATAAGGGGAAGAAGCTTGCTGTCTCTTTTTTAATTCTCGATTCACCAAGCAACCAAACGTAAGACTTTGGTAAACCAAACTGCCAAATGTGCTAGAAATTATGGCAAAATAGAGAAAAGTGTCTGTAATTTAAAATGGCAAGTATTAATTTTAGTTCTTCTGATAGTCTGGAATGTTCTCAAAATGTAAGGAAAATGAAAATGGGGAATAGCAGAAAAAAATAGACCAGAATTAGATTTAAAAATTACAGTATTTGGGATACAATGTTCTGCATTAGAAACCATCCCTAAGCTGTGATATGATCAGCAGAGTAGCAGCATGGCTATGCTAACATAAACATTTTTTTAATTAAATATACAATAGAAATATAAACCAGTGTTTTGTATTCCCTTTCTTGAGCTATTAACACATGTAGACCTTCATAGGAAAGCATGATGGATTTGAGTCTCAGAAATTAAAGCAATTTTGAGTAACCCATACTGAAAATGCTGAAATCACAAAACGAGCATCAGAACCACCACATTGATCAGCCAGTTGGTAACAAATATTTTCTTCAACTAGGAGCAGTGGTGGGGACTTGACAGAAGTTAAGAAAGGCTGGCAGTTTCTAACATGAATGGACTAATGTTTCTTGAGTGCATCCATCCTTTTTTATATTCTCAGGTTAGAGAGTCTGTAACACAAATTTTTGTGTATGTGGTTTAAATCTGCTTTCTGATAACTTCTTTGGGTGCCCTGAAAATATTGTACAGAAATGCTGAAAGCTCCTTCCTATCCAACCTTCTCCCAATTACTCACAATTTTATCAATACTTGACATAATCCATTTTAGCTACCTTCACTTGAAGCTGAAAGGAATAGTGGCTCCTAGAGGCAAGTTACACCAGTCCTCTGAAAAAGGTTCTCCTTCTCTGCTACAGAGACCAAAAATATGGTAAAACTCAAAGGAAAGACATTCTCATGGACAAGATGCACTGTTATATAATCTAAGCATAATGAAACAAAACATCACATTTTCAGCACAGGTTCGGGTATTCAACTTTTTCAATTTTGTCTTCTGTCTTCTTGCCTTGATTTATTAATTTTTCAAATAAATGAGTCCGTTTGACTGTGTTCCCCAATATCCTGGCATGCCCATACAGTTGCTGGGAGAAGGGCATTGTTTTTTTAAGTCCACCTAAAAGTGTAATGTCTGGCTCTAATTCACTATTCTCCCATGAAGACCATGGGGAGGATTACATTTCTTTCTTCCCTATTCCCTCTTTCCTAGCTAATGTCTGCTGCTGTCACACACTGCTGATAGCAGCAGAGCGAGATGGGTAAACCAGATCAAAGAGAAATGTCAGCTCCAATTTTTGTCCATAGGATTTTAAAGTATCAAGGAGTTAAACAGAGTCATGCCATTTTTCAGCATTTACACTTCATAGCTGGTACTTTTTTGCTGTACATCTCACATTAAACAGCTTCCTAGTAAGTAAAAACCAAATTTCTTACCCTCCATAGTGTCATTGAGTTCAAAAAGGTCTGAAGAAAGGTAGCACAAGGCTGAATTTGGCTCTGTGCTTCAGAACTGACAACCTGGTGTAGCAGCCTGCAGCAGCAGCACATATAGGAAGAATTTCTTTCCCTCTGTGGATTGCTGCTGCAATCCTTGACTCAGCCTTTGCAGAGATTTTCTCTGAAAATCAAACAGGAATTTACAGTATGGAACTAATGCAGAATATGCAGCTGCGATTTTCAGGTTAGATAACTGAATATAATCAAAGAACGGAGTTCTGCCTTTCCCTACAGCCAAATCTGCATTCAGCGACGGAAACACTGTCCTAGTTGCAAAATACACAGTAAAAAACAGAATCTATCATCACAGCATTAAAAATGTTACTTGATATTCACACACTGAATAACTTCAAAAGAAACAGGAAAGAAATAAAAACAACCTCAGCACCTACAGTATTTAATGGCAGTGGTACTCGACCTATGGAATTCATTCTTCAGAGGCCTATATGGAGCTTTTATCATGGGTCTGAGTGAGAAATCATGACATGCTGGCTCAGTTCTGTTTCTTTTCAGCTATTCTGCAAACTTGTTGGATGATATCTTTCACCATTTCCTTCCATTTACGTATGTAAAGTTTCTTTTTTTCTCCTTATAAAAACATACAGCCTACACAATCAATTACTTTGCCCTGAGACACAAATTGCAGAGTGCCTTCAGGATTTCCTTAACTGTTTTTGATGAATGCATTCATTGATAATTTTTAATAAAATGGTCACACGCGTTTTTGTATTTTTGACTTGTGTGCCTCTTGTGATTTTAAATGGCTCTTCGATTGTTAAAGGTCGAGTGCCATTGCTCTGAGGGGCACATTTTCATTGCAGTGCACGGAGAGTTATGCACGTCAATCTTTAATCAAGATGAAAAGTCCTCCTAATGCTTTCTGCTCACAAGCTCAATGCACAGCAAAAGAAACTTACAACAGAAGTTGCAATTTTTTTAAAAGAAATCTATTTTGGTATGTTTTCATCTAGTAAATCATTAATAACTTCATGATTCATTTTGAATTATTTTATTCTCTGAAACCAGAGTCATTAACATGAGTAGTTCCTAGAGAAAAGCCTGTGTCACCTTGTCAAAAAATAGTTTTATCATGAGGCAACTGCTTTTAATAAATAAGATTAGAATGTACTTTATGGCAGCTTCTGAGGAAAAATTACAAATGAAATTATGCACATGGGGATCAATTCTAACTTCCAGGAAGAAAAAATAACTACAGATAAAATTCTGGGATGTAATAAAAACCATGCATTTGAAAGCAGCATTTCTCCCACGCAAAACCAATAAAGAAATAGGCTCTTGATCCAACTGAGACCATGGCTATATATGCTAATGCACAGAACATCCCATGGAACTGTCACAGGTAACGCGTGCATGCAAAAGCCTTCATTCACACTGTAGCAGCCCCGTTGATTCAAAGAGACAGACCCGAGAACTCCATTCTTCTTTTCATGCCTTGCCTTATCCTCATGTCTATAAATGGATCAAATTTCTCATTTATCTAGGAAGGGAAAAAAATTTCTGTAAGGGATTCACAATCAAGAGAAAAAAAAAATTAAATCCCAGTGGTTTTGCTTAGTTTTGAAAACCCAAAGAAACAGATTATATAGCAATTTATTTTTTACTAATTTGATATATATTTTTAATACAAATGACCACAGAAAACAGATTTAAAATTTGTTTTCTAGTGTGTGAAAATATGCTAGATTAAAACGGATGGGGCTTTTTGAAAGTATTTATAAGAAGAGAATACTGGAAGTTTTTGAAAAAGAAAAATAAGAAAAAATGTGTTGAAGTACAGGGGGAAATTTATTTGGACTATTCACCTACGTTTTGGTATGATCAGGTTTGTGAAATTCCATTTTCTGTGAAAAAGATAACAGAACACTTAAGGCAAAAGTTTCTGAGGTCTCTTTTAATGTTAAAGTAAGATCCCCCTTGTTCTGATAGCAAAAACTGTGCTACTTTTTTGACTTAATTTTTCAACAGGAATCTTGGAAAAACTGAAGGCAGTACATATTTGCAGAGATGAGTCTTCCAGCTTTGCTTACCTCCAGAAAACTAATTTCTGGCAGCTTTTATGAATTCATCATTTTGTTCTAGAATAAACTTTCTAATAACAGTGAAGAGGAATTGACTAGGGGTTTTTTAGTGTTGTGGTTTTTTTTTCCTTTTTCCAAGTAGAGTGGATTGATATATGTTATGAAATTCACTTACTTCAGAGAAAGAGTTACACTTCAGAGCATAGCAAATATTAAAGTTAGCACTTTTTTTAGACTGAAAATATTTAAGAAAACTACTATAATATGCCATCATAAGATTATCAGTTTTGTTAAATATGTTTATTTGGGAAAATTTTCCCTATATAATGTTTCTTAACCTTCTTCCTAAATATTTGATACCATATCATGCAATACAAGTATTGAATTAATTTTCTCTCCTGATGTTTTTGTACTTCTGTGGGAACAAAATGATTTTTTCAAGTGCCTCACACAGCTTCCGTTGGCTTTAGTTCCCTTTAAACGTTGCCAACTCAGGCTGCACAGATTTGGATCTTCCCTTTTGTACCTGTTATTTTCAGGCTTAACCCTAATTTCAGAGTTACAAAATTCAGGGCTATAAATAATCAGTTCATAATTTTAGCTGGAGAGGAGCTCTGTTAATCCTTTGAGAGCCACATCTTTGCGTGCCCAAACACTTCTTCAATACTTTATTTCCTGTTGTCAAGCTGTGATACGCAACGCACAAAACATGCATGCAAGAACAAGCAATAAATACCAGTTTGCTAAAACTCTCCCCCTCTCCCTCTGGTGAGAAATGCATGTGTCCCGACTGGATGTACATGTGTTTTCCCATGTGAGAATCCCCTCTCTAACAACAAACAATCCATGTTTGTCACTGCCATTGAACTGACT
Source organism: Pomatostomus ruficeps (assembly GCA_013400735.1). Classification (NCBI taxonomy): domain Eukaryota; kingdom Metazoa; phylum Chordata; class Aves; order Passeriformes; family Timaliidae; genus Pomatostomus; species Pomatostomus ruficeps. Next base: position 11,312 of record VYZT01007417.1, on the reverse strand, counting down.
AATCCAGGCAGTATAGAAGGCGACTTATATATCACAAAACAATGGGACTAATTTGAGTGACAATCACTTAAGCGGAGCTGGCTCCTCAGCGGCATAAGGCAGCACGGGCTTCCAAACTCAAATGTACCGCTGCTTAAAAATACAGGAACAGCAAGGGTAATACACAAGGGGCAAAAAACGCCAAGAAAAAA
>VYZT01007417.1:0-10720 GCA_013400735.1 Pomatostomus ruficeps | reverse complement strand
GACGGCCATGGCGGGGACAGCGGCACCGCGCCGGCCCCTTGGGGACAGAAAAACCCGCCTGCGGGGGCACTTCCTCCAGCCTTGCCTGGCGTCCGGAGCAAGCACTGCGAGCTTTCACCCTCGTTCTAAATTAATTGCCGGACACAGCGGAGGATTCTTGAGGAACGGGCGCACAGGGAGGAAAAACTTCTCCTTGGGCGGCGGGGTGGCTCACAGCTAACCCCGTGCTGACAGGAGCTAGGAAATAAATAGGAGAAGGCCGTTCGCTGATGAATCAATCAATCAATCAATCAATCAATCAATAAAAAAAACCGGCCAGCTTCCAAGCCAATGCCAAGTGGAAAAAAATACAGGCTGGGGGATACCTGATTCCTAAACAGGCATCTTACCAGCGCCGTGGTCACACAAAGGATAAGGAGGCCAGTGGAAGCAATTCCCATCCTCCCAGTGAATCCGAAATAAAGGTGTCTACAGATGGGGCACATTTGGAAAGAAACTGCATTCCATCTCAGACTGAGTTGGCTGTAACCATTCTGTCCGTGAGCCATCATTCCCATACGCACACCCAGAGTACTCAGCCAGTCATCCCTCCTGGGTACCACCGGGGCTTGCAATATGCACCAATGCCAGAGAACAGGCCTGACTCACCAGCTTGAGCTCAACTCCAACTAAGCAGCCTCTTTGCAGGCGTCCTAAAGCCATTACATCTCTATAAAAATTGGGTTTGAACCGTTTTGTAGCCTCAGTTGCACCACATAAATGTTGTTTGACTCAATTAGCTGCAGTCAAGCTACTGGAGACTGACACAGATTAGAGTATTGTAGGGGAAAAACATAAAAATGAAAGAGGCAAAGGGAAAGCCTCCAAAGGGAAAGTTCACTGTGTGGGCCAGTTTCCAGTTTTTAGGCAAGTGAAATTACAGGTGTTTAGTGGTTTTGCTTGTCACATCCCATCCCTCGCCTGAACAGTAGTCTTTCTACCAGTTTTATTTTATATATATATGTGTGTATATATATATATATCTCCATTATATATAGGGATACAATTCAGACCAGAATCCCAGTTTAATAAGGCAAATTAACAAAATTAGTATTACTTTTGAAATCTCAGAACAAATCATTGCTGCCATCTCTTCAAAGCCACAGGTTTCCTATCTATCAGGTTTAACAGAACATGAAAGGAAACAGGTAAGATGTCTCCCTCGTACTCACTTGTCTCCTGAGGTGGAGTCGCTTTACGCTTCATGATGATGTAGGGAGACTGAGAGCCACCAAAACATCTTTTCTGCTGAGACAGCTGTAGGGAAAATCCACCACACTCCCAAAATTTGTTTTGACTGATACAAACCAAGCAGTGAGAAAAAATCATAAAAGTACCCCATCTTCTCCTTACAGTCACAAAGACTGAACTTCACATAACAGTAGGTGGATGTGGGGTTTTTTTAACTAGATGGCTCCGTATACTGAGGTTTTAGTTAAAGCAATAAATACCATCCATCTTCTCATTAAAAAAATCAGGATTGAAAATACTACCATCTCTTATCCTTAGCTTACTAGTACACAAAAAAGTATGAAAGATTCCTTCCCTCAATTACACCTCCTCGAGATAACATTTCTTAATTAACACCTTAATTAGCACTGAGAGGGTATGGCCTGTAGTTTATTGGATCTATTTAGCTCTCCAAGCAGCTGCATTGCTTTTAATCATCAGTGATATTTCCCAGAAAGCAGAAACAACACTCCTGTTCTAAATCTGCTGCAATATGTTTCATCATTTATCTCCCTGTCCACCAAGGGGAATCCTATGTAAAGGCCTGCTTTATACCTGGGCTTTTGCTCTTCTCTGAATACCTGGAGTTTATGTTTTTTCCTGACTGAGAGTACAAAATTAATCTCAACAGTGAAGGCTTGGGGAATTGAAAAGACTCACCTCATCTTTACTACCTATCCAAAGGTTGTAGGAACTTGGGGTATTCAGGTAGTGAGTGATAGGGTGTTTACATGCTCAGGTGAAGATAAGATCTCCTCAGTACCCTGATTAAAAAATGACTGAAAAAGCTTGCAAATTAATTGTGCAACACAGGTTGTCTTTTAACTTTTGGTGATCTCCAATTTAAACTGAAGACACAACAACAAGGTTTTGGTGTTACCTGTATGAGTGAGCTGGTATTACAATTTGGCCTGACCACCACAGAGAACAGGGGCCTGCTACTATCAGCTGAGTGACTTCTGCTCTACCCTTGCAAAAGCAGGATATGCCTCCATGCTGCTAGGTTTGACAGGCTATGCTGGTTCTTAAATTACAAGTGAAGCAGGATGCTGTTGGCAGGGTGGCCATTCTCAGCAGAACAGATTACAGTCTGCGTCTGAAACACAGCTCTTCTAAAATCAACCAGTTTCAACGGGAACAGAACAGAAGTGTATTCCTGCTGGTATTTCAATGTAATGACAGTCCCTAATTTTCCCAACCACTAGAGCACTAAGCATGTGCCCTGGTAATTGTCTACTTTTGCAGCCAAAAAAATCTCACAAAGTCAGCACAAGATGTGTATATACAGCATACAGGAGAGTAGCAGACAGAGGAGCCTGAACAGTGCTGAAAACAGTAAGAGCCTAAAACCACTAAAATTATTTTTAAAATGCTCAACATACTGTCTTTTTCTGGGGCTTTCCCAGACAAACTGGCTAGTAACTGACGGTCGATAAAGCACTGACAAGTGTTAAAATCTATCCAGCCATTTATAACAAAAGTTTAATTTATATTTTTATATTATATTTCAGTATCATTCTTCTTTCACTTTGGCTTACGCCACTTTCATTCAGTTAGCAACTGTCCTGACCAAATCAGCGTAAATGACAGAAACCAGGTAACAATTTATAAGGTTGGGTTACTAATCCCATAGGAGTCTTACTTCAGCTGCTGTACTGAGAAATTACCTCTCAATAGACCCACATCAGAAATACTGAAAATGTGACAGAAAACACCAAGCAAGAGGGCAGAAAAGAACATTTGAAAGGAACATGTACTGCTAGGATTTCTGGAACTTTAATAGCTTTCCACCTCAATTTTGGCCATCGTGAACTCAAGCTAAGAGAAAAAATATATCTTTTTAATGAGTTTTACAACATGCAAGTTGCTTTATAATATATTACATAATGATGTAAGTGCCATAAAGAAGGTTGTGTGCTGCTCTGTAAAATGTATTAGATCATCAATATTTCTAGTTTCGTACTGAGGAATTAGAAATAATGATGAAGATTAGAGTTACAAGAATGAAAAAAATCCTTTGAATTGGACCATTCAGCCATCCCCAGGGAAATACTAAGGAATTTGTAGGCTGAGAAAATAGGTAAGTTTATAGGTTCTCCTTAGGTGAAAGAAGTCATGTTAACATCATAAGTTTTATACAAACTTTCCATATGCTGTAGTACCCTCTCTGCTTACCCCCAGGTTTCATTCCCTTGCACCCTTATTGTGTAGCCCAGTTGGAAACAGATTTATTAAAAATGATCCATCAACTTTTGCACAGAAGGAGGTCAAACATCTTTCAGTAGCATGATTCAAAACAGGAATATCCATTTAATCCTCCTGCAAATGACAGGCCAGGAGAGTTTACATCAGTAAGAACAGAGGCAAAGAAAGTTTGAAGATTAATCCTTCCACTTAGTGCCACGTTTTCTTGAAGTCACCCCCACTCTGTCTTACAGCCCACTTCTGCAGATGTTCTGTATTCCTGGAGACCAATGCAGACACCTGGAGATGTCTTCCTTCCAATTTTTTTTTCTTATTTTTCCCTTTGCTCAGACGTGTTTTCAACTTTTGAAATACCTGTATGACTGCTATGCACATTAGGCAATCAAAAAGCTAGAAAAGAATCTTTACTGAATGGGTCTAGAAAGGACTTTTGTGTAGTTTTTTGACAGTGCAGTTAGAGTGGTTCAGTATTTAGCTACTTCTGAAAGGCCAGGTTGTGGCACAAGTGCCCAAATGCGGCTTCAAATCTGACACTGAGTGAGCTAAATCATGCCTGCTGTCAATAAGACATAGATTTCTGTGTTCCTTTTTTTAAATGGGACTTAGGTTTGAATGATACCGTGCAAAAACCAGACTGAGTCTAAAGTGATTGAAAGTGAAAAGAGGGATTAATTAGCGAGATAAATGTAGCAATTTTCATCATATACAACTCACTGTACACTAACACCAATGACCACTGTAGGTGCACAAAAGAAATACTGTCTGGATCTAGGGTCCAGAATCAGGAACCTGGCAAAGGTATATTAAAAACTATGCCTACTTTTAAAGTTAGAAAGCAGCCTCTACCACAAAAGATTTGCGATCATTATGATATAATGAACAGAAATTTGTGAAAGCATGTGAGGTACAAAACAGCCTGATGATATTATGTTTCAGTCTGCACTATGTTCATTTAAGATAACTGTGATTTTCAAATTCCTAAGCTTTGTTTAGAGTGAGAAAGTAAATCAACATAAAACTTTTGAAATGCTGATTCATGTGGAAACATGGGAAAAGAGGTCTGAAGCTCTCAGAATCTATCAATGAACAAGTAATTTGATCTGGCCTGGTAAGTTTTCCGATTTTGATAAGGGGCAAAAGTGGCTTTTGCCATATTTGAAACACTTTTTGTTGCGAGTCTCTAATTTTTGTGACAAAAGATGCAAAGGAACTGCAGTAGATAGAGAAGTCTGACTGATGCTGCAGAAGCCTAGGCATCTAAAATGATCAAGTTAAAGAAGACCTAAGAGGTACAGAGAAGGAAGAAATAAACATTACGTTAGGAATCAGAGAAATAAATCTCTTTGCTTTCAGCAGGGAGTGCAGTCTCCAGGCTGGTATTAAGCTCAGAAAGATAAGGCTGTTATGGATATATTCCTCAGGCATAAAAATTAAAGGAAGTAGAAGAGCACTGAAATGGCTCTTTAATGTCTAGTGTGATTCTAAACTTTGCATCTGGCCTCACAAATTTTCCGTTCATAGTTCTTTTGCCTAAATCAAGTGCAGTGTAACAGCTACATACTGCACAATGAACTGTCTCATTTCAGAAGGGTCAGAAATTATATTATTTAGTTTATTAGACCAGTGAAAATCAACTGGATCATTAGATACCTTGAGTGATTCTCCATACAGCAGCTGTTACATACCTGTCTTGCTGTTCCCTCCCAAAGTGAAATAAGTTCTTAGAATAAGTGTGTAAGTTCTTAGATGTGAAACAATGCTGACATTCAGGTGGGAAACCCGTGCTGACTTCATTAACATTATCTTGGTTCATTTTGCTTTCTAATGAAAATTAAAATCAAGATCGCCTAACAGACTAATATTTTGTCTTGCTACCAAGTAACTGATAAGCAATGTAGGTCAAGAGCAATGCATTATTAAAGTTGCCTGAAATGTAATTTCTCACTTCATGGTTGTAGCCACTTTTATGAAAGTACTTTCAGGCACTAAAATCTCAAGGATTTTTATTGATGATGTTGTGTTAACCATAGACCTACTCTGAAGTTTTTGTCAAATCAAGCATTAGGGAGAGCAAGTTCATGAGAGAACTGGGAAGTTCTTTCTGCTATGAGCTTAGCCACAAGATAATAGTAAACCAGTTCCAAGTCTTCTCTGGCATTTTTCAGTGAGTTTCAAAACTGCATCATTATCTTCTAATATCTTAGGGTTTAATTTTTTAATATACTATGCTAACTATTCATTACTAGGAAAAGAGAGATCGTTTAGGATGAGCTGAATTGCCTCCTTGGTCTCCACTGACTCTGCTGGCTGAACATTAGTTCACTAGGGCAGGAGCTTCAGACTCCTGCAGTACGCCTAGGTACCTTCTTGTGGATTTTCCTTCCGCCATTGGAGAATTCTAACCCAGAGAGAGGTCTCACTAACAGAGTCCCAGAGTAAACTCAGCATGGCTAAAGTTATACAGTCACCTTTTCAGTATGGAAATGACAGAAAAAAACCCTGAGAACTCATCTGACAAATTATATTCATATAGTTCAGACATGAGTCGGGGAATGGTCCTTGTTAGGGGTTCTTTCCTTAAGAGATTGTATCATGCATGGGACATGTTGCATACAAATAGATTTTTTTCTGTCTTGGGAGAACCAGGAGATGAAACGTGACTCTAAGATTTAACATTAAGCCAGTCCTTCAAGTTATATGATCACTGTTCTAGACAGGACATCTTCCACTTTGCCAACTCCTAATGGTGCCAAAGCAAGTGCTGAAAGAGTAGAACATTTCTGTCACAGGTTACATATCCTGTAATAAGAGTGAAAGGAAATGCTAAGCAAAAAATCCAGACAGCTACGAATTTACAGTAATACCTTTAATAGCTAATCAAATAAGTTGTACACCAAGAAGATTTTCTTTTTTAGAAAACTGCCTTGCCTTCTGCTGCAGAGGCTGGATGGCTTCCAGCTCAGTAGAAGGTAAACCAATGTTCTGGGAGACAGGCTGGCTAGACTACACAGGAGGGCATCCAAAATGCAATATAGGTACTTGGTGCGTTTTAAAAGACCATTTCACAAACCTGAAAATAGTTAAAAGACATATCAGGCCAGAGAAATGATTACAAGAGGAAAACATAAATGGCAGTTTGGAACTGTTTAACGACATTTTACTGGGTGTCCAAAACCCACTTCCATACCTGACAGAAAAGGCTATGCAGATTTTAAAAAGAGCCTGGTTTGGTGGGGAAGGGAAGGCAGCTATAAAGAAAGGGAACTAAAAAGCAATATAGAAACAAGATGAAAGTAAAGGGGAGGAGAAGTGGAAAGCAATGAATATAAACTAATAACTGCCCAAAACTGAGAGAGAAGCAAAGAATAAAATAATAATTAAAAAATCATTGACCAAAAGAGCCAAGGTATAGACAGAAGACCTTGTCTGATAGTAGTTTAGGAATAAAGGAAATTCCTAGTAAAGGAACAGAACCCTTATCAGATGCACTGGGAGGCGTGTAAATATTAATACTGCAGTGCACTGTGTTGTGAGAAGAGACAGGATGAAGTATTAATCATCTCATGATTGTGACATGTATTCCATCCCCATATTAAAGCAAGGAAATGTTAAAAGGTGTCTAAAGTTGGAAATTTTGAGATCAGTAGCCTTAAATATTTGCTTCAAATAATTTGAAAACTGTAATTTTTCTGTATTGTTATCATTGCTTTTCAGTAATTCTTAAAATGCTGAGGTTTTCCTGAAGGCTAGAAGAAGGCCAGTGAGGTACTGATATTTAAAAAGGGAAAATTGGATGATGTCAGTAACTGCAGGCCTGCTGTCATAATAACACTGGAAAAATATGATGGGATGGCTGATAGGAGACTTAATGTACAAAGAATCAAAAGAGAGTAAAAAAACCTAGTCTCAGTCAATATGGGTGTATCAGAAATAGATCTTATCAAGGTAACTTAATATATTTTTAATAAGATTAAAAATTTGGTTGCTAAAGGTAATCAAGTTGATATGGAGTACTGAGGTTTCAGTAAGGCATTCCATTTATTACAACACAACACTTTGATTAAGAAATGAGAGCAGTACAAAATCAACACGTAATATTTTAAATGGATTAAAAACTGGCTAATCAGTAAGTCTCAGGAAGTGCTTCTAAGCAGAAATTATCGTTAGCCTGTGCTTCTAAATGGGGTCTTAAAAAAATACTTTTACACTTTATTCTATTTTTATCAATGCTATAGAAGACAACTTTAAATAGCAACCCATAGAAGTTTGCAGGTGGCAGAAAAGCAGCAGGTACAGGAGATAATAAAGAAGACAAGTCACTGCTGCAGAACTGTCTGCCTTGCTTGGCAACATGAGGTCATTTTAATGTAGCAAGTTGTAAAAACCTACATGTGCTCACAAAGAATGAGGGACATATTTATGGTTGGGGGACTGTACTGTATAAAGTAGTGATGATGAAAAGGACTCTTGGGGTGAAGGCAAGGTCAATGGGAGATAATCAGCTGAACAAGAGTTCCCAGAATGATGCTGCACCAAGACGAACAGAAATTTGATAACACAGTGCTCTTTGATGTATCAGACAAAACTGTAATAAGATTGAATGGCTAGAAGTTAAATTCAAATTGAAAAAGGAAACATTTTCAGTAGTGAGAGTATATGTATCTCTTCTAATGTATGAGATTTTAAAATATTGCTTGGTGACTAGCTTTTTATTTTATTAAAATTTTTTCCTGACCAAGAAAAAAAAAAAAAAAGAAAGAAAAGAAGAAAAAGAGCCAAAAAGGGTGATTCAGGCATGGCTTATATTACCCAGAAGATCATACAAATTCATCTCATTCTGTTAGTGTTATTTCTGAATTTTACATGCATTTGGCTAATGCCTTCATTCACACTTTTAGCAATGGTGAAGCCACTGTCATTCTTTTCAGGTAACTCCAATTAACACACCTCTGAATAACCACCATGGTTAATCACAAATGCTACATTTTCCAATTTAGGTGGGGATTTGAAGTGTTATCAATAGTACTACAGGTGGCATTGTTCTAGCCATTCCTTGCTGTATACATTGAAAATAGAAAAAATAATGGGGTTAATAAAAAGTATTAAGGCCTCTGTTTTTCCATTTAAAAGCTTAGCCACTAGGTCTGGGGAGCTTAGCTGACTTCTTTGATCTGATTCCTGCCTTCAAGATCGTCCCCAAATTCTTGAAAAACATGTTGGTCCTGCGCACAACCCTCGTAGTAGACTTTGTTCTTTTAAAGAGCTTTGCAATTCACAAGCCTGGGCCATTTGCAGCAACAGACAACTCACTATCTACCCATCCAGACAGGAAATTCCGGAAAAGTTTGACTGGGAGCAGTTTTCCCCAGAAATGGTAGGATCTTTCCACTTTCTCCAAGAGTGACTGAGTCCTTGCCATCCTTAGTTTCTGGGAAATCACAGTGCCAGCCCTGTGTAAAAGACAGCAGCTCAAAATCTTTTAGCAGGGTTTCATCTAAAAATTCAAATTGAGATCCAAATTAGGCTTTTCAAATAAGGAATAAAGTTTTAATCAGCCACAAGTACTCTAAGTGTTATTAAAAATCATGACCTATTTACCTTATTAAAAACAAGACTGAAAGCATTTCAAAGTCATATTTAAGCCTCCTGCTGACATTGCTATTCAGAAATATGGGGACTTGGACGTGTGTTAAGGGACATTACTGACATTCTCCATAGTATATAAAACTGGGGAAACAGCTAAAAATGTTTTGGTTACCTCTCAGACTTGCAAAGAGAAAGTGTTAAAAGTTAACAATTAAATAAGTATTTTCTTATTAGAAAGAAGACTAAAGTTGTTCTCAATCTACTATTTCAGCCTGCTGTCTCAATATAGGGTGGGGGGAAATTAATTAGTTTTCTGATATCTGGAATCAATTTTAATAGAAAAAGAAATAAATGAAAGATAATAAACAATTCTGAAATGTCAGTTAGAAATCAGATGTGACGTAAACACCAAACAAGATTCTGGGGTCCAGTCATACCGGGCCTTCCTCTAATACAAATGAAAGGTAATCTGCATTTATGGGCTCTAATTATTTAATAAAATGTTTATTTGTATTTCTAATTCTCTGGGTGAAATTCAATCTCCTGCACTCGTATGTAATTGGGGGTCTCTGCATTGGTTGTGTAAAGGGACTGGTGAGGTGAAATTCATCCTTCCCAATTGGAGGCTCATGACTACTCCGTGCCGCTCCACTTCCCCGGCCAGCTGCTCTCATCTGTGCCTTTGCAATGCTTGGTTGGGAATGGCACTTGCAATCTCTCCAGGTAGTTTATAAGGCTTGGAGCTGGTTTGGGTGTCCCATGAGTGCAGTTTATAATTTCTCTTGCCCTTCCTTGACTGAATATCTATCCAGAGCAAAAAGTGCTTCGTACTGCACAAGAGACTTAAAAAATATTCAAAAGGAGGACATTTTTCTGATTGCACCACAAGTGATGCCAGCGGTGTGGTAATAGCTTGGAACAGCCCAGTCTTCAGACATCAGACATGAGGGCAGAGATGCTTTACATTCACTCACAATGGAAAGGAAAAGAGACATCTAAATGGAACAGGTCTCTGATATTTCTAATGTTAATTCCTTCTCTGTATATGTGAAAGATACAGAGTCTTTATTTTAGTATATTATGTGTAAGCCAGCATTTTGTTTTTGTAAATATTTGTGAGAAAGGAAAAAGAGAGACCAAATCTATTTGGGCTGGGGTTTGGGTGGATGTGTGTGTATTAAAATTGCCAGAGTCAAGAAGAGCTGTAGAGATGAATGATGAAACTGAAAATTTCCATTCAGACGTTCATGTAAGAGGACATTTGAACAGAAACCAAACACTAATACAAGTAAAGTTGTGGTCCATTTTACTGTAAAATGTGAAAGAGTTAAGGCAACATTTTGGATGCTTTGGTGGATGTAGTGGCCTAAGTCAGTCATGTGCTATCAAGCCCAAAAATATGGGACATTCTTGTTATCTTGCACATGTGAGATTTCTAGGCCAGATACTGTTTCAGAGTGACTGAGCATTTCCTCTTAGACTTCAAAACCCCCAAACAATAGGATGTGAACAATGCTGTGGGACTGAACAATATCTTGTTTCAGTCCATGTGAAGAGTCCTAAATGCACACTATCAATGCTTTTGCAAATCTCTGACAATGATCTATACATTTATATTCTGCAACAAATAAAGCACTTCTATCAGCCCATCAGAAGAAAA
>VYZT01007416.1:0-14793 GCA_013400735.1 Pomatostomus ruficeps | reverse complement strand
AGTTTTTATTATACTTGCACCCGCTGTAGTGAGGGTTGAGCAGCTGTTTCCATTATGAACTCCTATTCCAGGGGTTTATAACTTGGTTGTAAAAATTTGCTCCAGGCTAAACTGTAACTTACTGGGTCTTAGCCTGGGAGAATTTTCTTAAACAAAACTTCAAAAGAAGAACTCCATCTAGTCATTGTACTTAGAGCTTGCACAGAAGCCAAATTTTACTGAAAAGCCTTGAGATGTGTTTGCAAAACTGTAAGTTGATTACATTTCCATCTGTCATAGTTTTTTTTTTAAAAAACCAACCAGTTTGAACTGCTTTGTAAAATATAGCTGAAGAATATCAGCAACCAAGGGGTGAATGCCACGGTGACTCAGCTGATTCAGTCTGGTAGTTGGTGGGTTATGAAAGTTTTCCTTAGAAAAGAGAGCAGTGTGTTATTGCCATAGGATGAAAGAGTGCTGGATTTGCTTTTAGTCATAGGATCTATGAAGGTTTAGTCTCTGTGTGTATTGAACTGTGCCTACATAATGCTAGTGCTGAATTCACACTTCGGAGCCCACTGTTTCTGCAAAGGTGTCTTATAATATCTGCTTAGCCATATGTGTGTTTAAGTACCTTAGGCTTATAGTTTCTTTGAGAAAGGTTTCAGAATGCCATCACTGGTCTGCCAAAGTTATGTTCAATGGCCTTTAACTGCTTTTGAATAATGCCTTGTTGAGACATTTTTTTAAAAGGTACAGTTACACTCTATAAAGACGTATTTTATCAATAAAAAGGATTGTCTCTTGGCCCTTCCAATTTATTTCTGTGGCAGTTGATATGCATTAGAAATTGGCAGATTTCTCAAAAAGACTTAGGAAACATTGCAGTAAGATTATGAAAAACTAATTCTTAATACATTCAGTCCTTTAGCTTGCTAAATTGCAGATCTAAGATATCAAGAAAATGTGAAACTCCGCCTTCAAGGGTGCCATCATCATCTGTTGTTAGATTTGTAAACTTCTTTAGATAAATTAAACTACAAAACATCTTTCCTCAGTTTCCACCGGCAGGAGGTTTAGGCAGGTTGTTCAAAGTATCTGAAGACATAACTGAGTATTTCCTTTTCTGGATTCATCCTTAAGTGACCTAAGGAAACCTTGTGGTGACCTCTGGGATTCAGTGCAGGGAGTATGGCCAATGCTGTATGGGAAGAGAGGACTGAAGTTAGGTTTGGTAGTTGATATCAGCAGTATACTAAGGTTTGCTCCTGTAGGACTTTTGGATCTGAAAAACTACATTTTAAGTACAATGGATTGCTCTTCAAGATTTGGATGTTATTCAGAATTAAAATTGCCCGAGTAAGTAAGGATGAAAATAGTTAGGGAAGTAATAAAGATCCAGGTTTCAGTTTGAGCATATTTTGTAACAATATCTCTGCACTACTGAAAGCCATCTATTCTAGTCTTCTTTGTCACAAAGAATGAAATTACTCCATCATTTGTTAAGAGTATATGATATCCCACAGCTGTCTCGCCCTGTTAGCTATTCAGCAAGGAGGCAGTCTGTGGGAAAGAGTATTTGTAGATACTGGTATTTTACAGCATCCTGATGTGTCCCTGTGCTGAATGTGAATGTCACCACTGAGTTTTCTCTGTCACTGGCTAAGCCTCTGTAACAGCATCACATTTCTGACCATAGCATAAGGGATGTTAATTCGTGGTATCACTGTCATTTAAAAGTATATAGAAAGAAAATAGATAAGAATGTAAAGTATAACTATAACCTGATTACACACCAGCACAGAAATATCATCCAAACTATATCTGCCAAAGCAAAAGTACAGTGAATAATTCTGCTTACATGAAAAATGAAGTTATATCTTAATTTTCCTACTCCAAATCTACTTAGAAGGATGCAATCTCAAAACCTGGATCATGCTGATGAAAATAAGATGGCATCTTCCTCTCTGGCATTGGGAAGAGTGTAGTGTGAATCTGACTGTTCTCCCACAGCAGCAGTAGCTGCATAGGGTAAAGACAGTTTCACACAGGTAGAGCCATATCATCTTTCTAGGTCTGAACAAACACTTTATTCTCTTGGAAATGAATAAACGAGCAGACCAACACAGGGGTCTGGTACTGAGAACTCCTGTCGAGGTGCAACTCCATTTATCAGCAGCTGCAGTTTCTCTGTTTAGACCTGTATAACAAATTACAGCATTGCCATGAGTGTTGAAAAATCACATTTTCTCTAGTTTAAAAAACAAGAAAAAACCCTATTTCCCATTTTCCTTCAGGGATAATAGTAAGTAGACAAACTCTGAATTAAAGTGTAGTTGTATGTAAAATAACATGAATAGACTGTACATCAAAATCTGTTAAAGAACTTTTCTCTCAAAAAAGAATCAGTGCTTAAAAAAAGTAACTATACCTAAAAGTAGACTAAACATTGATCCACCCCTGTCCCATGAAGTAGATGACTAAAATCAGGAAAGAGTGGCTGCAGTCACGTGGTGAATACCCATCCGCCCTGTGATGAGAAGGGGTTTCAAGGTGTGAACGAGAGGATATCCTATCCCATAGCCTATAGTCTGCATATGTCTGATGGACATTCTTGTTGACAATAAGTCATGGCTGAATTAATCACCCTGCCAGACAAGGACGAAAAAAGAGTTTGTTAGTGTTTTCAGCTCAGGTCTTGTAGAAGAAAACCCCTGGGATCTTATTTGAAAGAAATAAAAAGGAACAAATGAGATGGGAAGAGGTAGCAGATAAGGGTAGGCAGCAAGGGCTGATGCAGTTTTCAACCATCTTGGGGATTTTGAGTGCTCCTGGGAGTACCACGTCGGGAAAGTTATACTTTCTGACCTGTAATTAGGACTTCCCACACCTACTCTGACCAGAGAGACACAGAGCAGCTGCTACACCAGTAGCATCTGACACTGCCTTGCCTTCCTCTGGACACAGGCTTCCCAAAGGGCATTGTTCTTTTCATTCTGCCTCTCAATGGTGCTTTCTCTGAGATGTTCCACCATGCTTTGCCTCAGGCTTTAGGCCTCTGCTCCTCTGATTTTCCTCCTGTACCCCAGTCATCTTCATTCTCTCTTTCAGCCAGAATACCACCTCCACAGTATCTGTCTTGGAATTCATCTGTTGCTCAAAGCAGACCCCTGTTTTATATCCATCCTCTTGCTTTTTCTCAGGTCCCTGCCACTGGAGTCTTCCACCCAGAATCTTGCTCCCCACACTCTCCCATTTTTACTGCCTCTTGGATGCCCTTTCCTCTCTTATATTGGATTTTACTTCTGTTGTGCTGTCTGCGCTCCACCATGGCTTCCCCTGTCCTTCCCACAGTGCCTGCCTTTCAGTTGTTTTCGACAAGGAGGCAGTGAGCTTTTATCTGCTCTATCACTAGAAAAGCACTGTTCTTTGTAAGGTCAAAAATCTGATGGGTTTCTTACTTACATTATCTAAATCTGTGTTACCCACTCTGGCTAATTTCAGGATCAAATACCTCTTATAAAAGAGATCAAGCCAATGCACAAGCAAAATTATAGTGTTTTAACTCTGAATGTAGTATTTCATGTTTAGATGATCATTTTTACTACTCAGGTAGGGTAATGTAGAAGTCAACTCAACCCAGTTAATGACCATAAATAATAATGACGGCATTATTCTTTTGTCTTGTCCTTTACACACACTAATCTGCTCTGACAGCCAGCTTTGCTCTTTTATTAACTCTCCGTCAGCTGTAATCAGTGATGGTGAAGTCAGGCAGCAAAATTTACATGTGCCAAGTCTCACCATTTTTTTTCCCCTGAATTATTTCAATCTTCAGCTTTGTGTATATTTGGGATGGCTGTGAGGAGAAAACGTGGGTGAGAGAGGGCACAAATGTGCTTTTTGACATGTTGACTTATCACACTGAACAGCATCAGAGGACAGCGCTGTCTTTGGTTACTCTTTCCCACCTCCCTTTCTCCTGCCTATTTTCAAGAATGAATACGCTCAGGAATTGAAAGTATAAGACACATCCTTGATTAATTTTTTTGTTTTTGAAAAGTCAGAATCCGGTGTTTGCTCGAGGAGAGGAGGAAGAGCTTACTGGATCATTTTCAAGCCCTTATGACAATGCCTGAGCCCATTTTGATGTATGATTTATGCCAGTTACTAATAGATTACCCGGAAGTTGATGATTAAAGTAGAAGTTTCTTTGGAGACGAGTGAAATAACTGAGGTCAAGACCTCCTAGTGACCTCGAATGTAACTATTACCCTTCTAGGTTAGTTGCAATTGGAGATCAAAGTGTTGGTACAGGAAACATATTTGGTCCTGAGGTTGTCAGTTGGGAGCTGTTGTTTGACAACAAGGTAGATGTGGTAGTTGGAAGGGAAATAAGTGTTTCTTCTTTGCTTACAGATAAAGACAGGATAAAACTCTCAAAGTGCATTTCAAGGTGTGGCATTTAAATTATTTTTCATAAGGAAATCTCGAGTAGAGTAAAACACCACTTTGTAAACAAGTAGGGAAAGGATTCAGGCTGGGGGATGCAATTTTGAATGTGGCAGCAAACTTCTTTTTCTTTCTTATTTAAGAAGCTGAGGAACTTTGCTTTATTTCTAGGGATCCCATTGTTTTAGTTTGTGTGGGTGTATGTTGCATAGAGGGTGAAGGGGCAGGAGCCTCAGTACTTGTTATGGAGCACAGATCATTTTAGAGTTTGTCTTAAAGGGGTATACATATTCATCATGTGTCAATACACTGGGATGCGAAGGTGAAAAACTAGAAAAGCTTTCTGACTGGCTATCCATGACGAGTGACTGATATCTTCTAGGCATTTTTTCACCTAGACTTTCGTAAGCCTTGAGGTAAGGATGATAAACGCTCCTTGAGGTAAGAATGATAAACACTCCTTGTTACTCCGAATGTGCCTCATTTGCAGCTCGTGCTTAGTTTCTTAACGAAGAGATCTTTTATGTGAGTGCCTCTCACCTAATCCACAGAAAATCATGAAGTACATCACTAGCATTGATAGGACCACTGCTTTGCACCTCTCTGAGTGAGCAGAAAAGCTGATCTCCTGTTACCTACTGTGAGAAAGCATCAGCACTTTCAAGTGTCAGGCAAGTTTCACAGCGTTTTTCATAGCTTTGCTTTTCCTAAGGCCTTCCGTTTTCCTGGCAGTGCTGCTGTTGCCCCATCCTTAAGTGTGCATGCACGGGGGCAAGGGGCTGCAAGTCAGGAAGAGCTGTGTTGGCAAGGCACAATTAGGTCTCACTTCTTTCCCCTCTTATTTGTGTTGGCCCTGTGGAGGTGGAGGAAAAGCTGTGATGCCAGAGCCCGAAAGTAGAACTACACAGTCAACTTGTTTTTAATGGAATTACTTCCCAGAGCAAAACGTGGCACAAATGTGCTGCCTGGCTTTCACTGAGGTGCTGCCGAACAGCGTTGCTGTGTGTTGGGTGAACTCTTTGTCCCACTCTCAGCAGATGTGGGTGTCTGACTCACAGGCTGCTGCCTGTGGACACAGGCGTTTCTGCACGTGTAGAGCCCCAAGTGCTTTGTCTCCAAGCCGAACCTAGGTCCTTTGGAGACATTTTCTAGGTTGGGGCTTGAGTTTATGCAGGGCTTTAATACCACCTTGGCTGAAGACCATGCTGTAAAAATGCCATGCTAAGAGTGAGAACATGGGTGGCATTTCAGGAACACGTTGAAAGATCTGCTTTGCAATCTTTTTTTTTTTTCCTCTTGGTGTGTTTTACTGAGCTGATCAAGCTGTAAGACAGCTTTAAATACACAAGGGGCTAAAGCTTGCTCTGCAAGAATGGGTGCGTGCAGTAATGCTGGAGTTATCAGAAGGGCTCTGTTGTACTTGAAGGACTATTGCTGAGTTCTACTGCAAACATGCCATGACAGCAGGTACTACGAAAATAGAAATGAAAACTCATGATAATAGCTCAGACAGCCTTGCCGCAGTGTCCTGATGGTATATTGGTTCTCTTGGTTTTGATTGAAGTTACCATAAAGGGGTTACTGAAAAGTGACTTTTTGAACAGAAAATACCTCCTGAAGGGATTGTCAAAAAGAATTTTAAAAAAGCCTGCAAGATTAAAACTCCTATTTTTTGTTTGGTGTCACTTAGATGATTTTCCCCATTTTACAATCACCTGACTATCTTATCTTTACTGTACATTTCTGGAAAACTTTCCTCTATTTGGATATGTGTTAATGAAATGTCTCATCCAGAACCCAGGCAAGGCTTTTTTGATTCCCTTTTGTTTAACAAGTTAATGATAAATAAAATAAAATACACAAATGACTGACCACCCAGTTAAATGTGTTCAGCTTCATTTGAAGTGAACATGACAATTTCCGTTTAGATGTGCTGATAGAAGCAGTTTCTGCCTTATTGCCAATAGTACGCAAAGTCTGCATTTTTTATTTAGATGTTGATAAAAGCTAGGGTTGACATCTTTAGGTGTGGTGCAAGCTGTCTACACTCTGGATCCTTCTTCAGGAGAATTTCCAAATCGCTGCTGATGCTTGCCTTCAGACTGCTTTTCAAAACTTACCTTCAAATCTACCTTTCATCATCCACAGAGGTCTAATGGGAAAGGAGACTCTTGGCCCTGTATAAAAAGGCAAACAAAAATAAAATATATATCCAATAGTAAACCAATACATCTTAACACAGTCCACTCTTGTGTAATGTAACATGGACTACACCAACATCTTCTCTGACTTATTTATTCCCACTTAGAAAAGCTGCTCAATTTCCTGTGCCATCTAATAATTTCTTTCAGACTTTGTGTGGCTAAAATAGTCAAACTGTGCTGTCCACTGTGGGAACAGCTGTATATTTCAGGACTGCTATGACAGAGTTTAACAGCAATTAGTTGTTCTTTTTCTTTTTGTATTCATAGTTCCCATTTACAAAATGTTCTTCAAAACTAGTTCAATTCAAGGCTTATTTCCATTTGAGGAAAGCTGGGAATTTGACCTAGCTTTGGGAGTCAAGACATAAAATAAAATGAAGTATCAGGCGAGCAATAAAATCATACACCCTGCAGAGCTGTTTTTGTACTCTTGTGGGATGGCTTTATTTCAGTCCATATAGTTACTGCATGCTAATATTGCAGAGAGGGGAAAGACAACAAAAAAAGCTCTAGACAGTAAAACAGTTGCATTTATTTTGGGTAGGTTGAGGAAACCGTAGCTCACTGCTCCTATTTGTAAGCAGACTCAGATTTTGAAGACCCCTATGGACCACTTACTAATCAGCGATTTTTTCTTAGTTGCAGAATATAACCTGAAGTTAGGATAACAGACTTTCTCCCTCTTCCTTTCACTGTATCCAAGAAGCTTTAAAAGGAGCCCAGGGATTAGCTGACCCTCCTCCCTTCATGCATGGTGGCTGGGCATGACGGGGCTAGTACTGGGGGAAGAGGGTGTAATTCCATTGCATCCCACTCCAGCAAGCAAGTTTGTGGAGGAAAAGTCACTGTCTTGCTTATCTCCTCTCTCAGTACTGAGGGTATGGCAGGATTTGCAGTTACACCTGATGGTATCTGAGGGAAGGCGGAGGAATTTGCTCCTTTGCCAGAGCATGTTTTGCAGTTCATTGCACTATTATAAATCACTTTACTCAGCTGTAACTCATGAATCAGTATTGGGGGTGGAGAGGAGTAGAAAGGGGAGGGTGTGGAGGTTGAGTAGGGTTAACAAAATTTGAAACAGATTTACTGAAAGCTCTTCAAGGGTAAATAAAAAAGACAGCCCAGCTGCTGCTGTTCTGCAACACAGCAAACTATAACCTAGAAGTCCAAGTAATTAGTTTCATTTGTAGGTGAATAAAGGTCTTTGAGAATGTCTGGTATTAATTATCATTAAGGGTTAGTCATCATTTCCATTTGAAAAACCTATATTTTTTATTTTTAGCTTTACGCGTTGTCGGCTTATGCACAATTAAAGGACCCTCAAAGCAACTGAACCGCACGTGCCATAGGTACAACTTTACCAGCCTCTCCCTGTCCCAGACCCACAGCGTCCCTAGCTCTGTGGCACTGCAGTGACAGGCTGCTGGTTTGCACTAAGAACAATAAAAGTGATGAGCTGTGCGAGGGCCTCGCTCGCACCCTGCAGCTGGCCTGGCTGCAGTGCCAGGACTGCCTCAGGTGGCTCAGAAAGAGCCTGTAAATCTCAGGTGAGGTATGTGGGTGGAGGCTTTCCAAAGCAGGGAGAAATGCTAGGTATCTGCATAGTTTCAGTGGTAAGACTCCTTTGTGCTCTCTCACATCTCCTTTAAAATGATTAAAATTAGTGTTCTACCAAAAATGGTCTCACTCTGCTTTAATTAAAAAAAATTCAAACTCCAGGTTTGCTCTTCAGGTTTGCTTTGTGGTAGGGTTGGTTTGTGTTTGTTTTTATTTTAAATGCTCTCTTAAGTTCGGAATTGCAGCTGCTGCCTGTCACAGTGCTGTATATCTGCTACAAATGATCTTTGTTTATCTTGTATGTGAATTTTAAAGTTCTATTGATTTGCACTGTGTTCATAGGGAAAGGCTGGTTTTATGCTTAGTAATTGCTTTATGGTGGGCAATAAGGACTGGAAGAGGGAGGATTTGAACTGGCTTAGTAAATACGTGAGTGGAATCCTACTTCTGTTGAAGTTTTGCCACCAACTTAAATGTAGCCAGGCTCTTACTCCTTCTGAGTAAACCACTGTGAGATTTTGGTAATTTGATCTCCTTATCTCTAAATGGAGCAACTATTAATACTTTTCTGGCAGATTTTCTTAATCCAGGATAGGAAGTGTTATCTGGCATATGTGATGTAATGCCTGGCTCCTGTGCTGTTCAGTGGAGCTTGTCAACAGAAAATATTTAGGTTGGCTGTTTCTAAGACTTGAAGTAATATTATATCACCCTGGCTAGTTATGGCAGTAGGCTTTTCTTATGTTTCTTTTTAGATTCAGGAGGAAATATGATAACTTTGTCAGTAACATGAAAAAGAAATACTTCCAAAGGAACTCTACCCTGGAAGGATTCCCTAGCTATGGTGCATATGGTGTGCAAATTACAGTGTCTATGAATATGGGTAGGCAGCAAAAGAACAACTATTTTGAAATATTTTCCCACTAGTATTAATTAATAATGGCAGAACTAAAAATAGTCCCATGAGCGTGCTCCTTTCTATCAAATAGTTAATGCTCCTTCATGAGTTAAAAAAAATTAAAATACATGTAGGCTATTTGTGGTTTTTGATTTGTGTACCTCTCCCACTGACATCAAGAAGTTATCCTGCAGATGGAAACCTTCCATACGTCGTCAGATTTTGTCCTGAAGGAAAAGCACCACAAAAGGAATTGGAGAATAAAGCAATGGTTATTAGTCTTGAATAGTTTTATATTATAATTTTAACTCAGATTTACTTACTAGAATAGATTACTTTGAATTATTTCTGTATTAATTTTTCAAAAATCTCCACTCATATGTTATTTTTCTTCTTTCTACTTGTTTGATTTGTTTATGTACCAAAATGTGTGTCAACTGAATACTCTAAAGTGTAATCAGCATAACACTGTTCTGAGACATCATCTACACTTCTATTGAGATAAAAATCCTAATGTAAAAAAAATCTGTTGGCTGGTATTAATATTAAATTGTCCCCTGGGAAAAGCCCTCAGTGCTAATTAATGAATCATGAAACTTACAGGTTTAAAGATAATATTTGTCACCTATATCTATTCATAAGAAGAACATTTTCATCATCAGATTCCATCAGAAACTACTAATTAAAGCTTCCTCTTCCTGCTCTGTGTTTCAAGACAACATAGTGGAGGAAATTGCTGCTAAAGCTGCAATTTTATTCAGATTTTTCAGTGCAGTCCAATTTGCATAAAGTCTAATAAAGCATTATTAATATCTATTAACACTTGTCTATGGCAATTAAATTCAGTTTGCAATTTTGAATGATTGCATGCCATGCAAACTGAGATAAGGGATCATGGAGGGCTATCAAAAATGAATTGTAATCCTGGGAAGGATGTGTGAAAGCAGTGTTGTTCACAAGGCACAAACTTTAGGGAAGAATAAATATCATCTGCTTTCTAAAAGGCAGTGAATAATTCTTGGCTCTACAGAGTTGAGAGTCAATCATGGCTGCCCTCAGATGTTTATTTTACAATATATATCTATGATATACAAGTCTGATTGAACATTGTGGTATTTTATTGTAAAACCTGGAGGGCATTGTCCTCTAGAGAGAACTGAAGTTTTTAACTAATATTGATTATTTAGCTCAGACTGGAAAAATCATAAGTTAAAACAAGGGGCAAAAAAGCAAGCCAAGGCAAGATTTAAAACTTTTTAATAGATTCTTAGAGATTTCAGGGGAACTGGTGAAAATTCAAATACCACTAATTCACAGGGCTTTTTAAATTGCTAAGGTGTATACTGGATTTGTTTGTTTATCAAAGTTAAGGCAGGAATGGTCTCAGTACAAACTTGTGGAAAGAGTGGGCATTGATACCTAGATTGCCATCATGACTTGAAGATCAAACTTTATCTGTATTTCAACAGAGCAGCTCTTCCTGCTCAACTGTGGATGAGTTAGGGCATCTCAGAGCACTTGGACAAGTGTCCTTACAGGGTGACTTCCCTTCACCCTCGTTCTGACTGCTGCCCCATGCTGGGAAATGAGACGAGGACAAACGTGGCTGCTGGTGGTCCCCATGCAGCCCAGCCCCAAGGGGTGCCCTGGAAGCCATTTCTTCTGTATCCAAAATTCCCTCGCAAAAGCTGCATGGTCTTTAGGGTGATGAATCAGGACTGTGATTTTAAGAGTCATCCCTGTGTCAGTGTGAGTGAGAGCTGGACAGAGTGTATTATTTGGAAGGGAAGATTCTTAGCTCTCCCCTGCCATTTTAGGTATCAGTACACCTGGAGGTATCATGCTGAATTTTGGTCTCTGTGTGTTTGAAGACTCTGACTCCTATATCCCATGTTCTGGGGGAGTAGGGGGAAACCCCAAAAGCAGAGATTGTGGTGCTCACACATTTACTTTGCAATGACCTTCCAGGATTACACCACCCTGGAAGTCAGCTATTTGGCTCTCCCTCGAAGAAATTGTCTGTCTCATCTAAAATTGTCTGTTAAAATCACATAAAAGCTGGATTTAGTTACTAGAGATAACCTTGGCAACAACTTTCTACCAACACTGGTTATGCCTCACTGAAACCAAAAGCTGTGAAAGCAGTATGGTGAGACTTGTGGGGTGGGAGATGGTGCTGGGCTACTAAATAATCCTTTTCCAAGGGTAAGATAGCCCCATGCCTTATCCAGAACCAAGTGCAAAGGTCTTGGCTTTGAAGTTGTCTCTCTTTCATGCCAGCATCTTGTACACTAATTCACATGCACAGTGTAAAACAGAGTAAGTTTGCTTGTCACTAACGATGGTATTTTTCTTATAGGCTTGAAAGGTTTAAGACACCCTGATTTTATGGATCTCTTTTCTTAAATGTGAAGACTTTTGCACAGTGTGGCCTAAGTGGTCATACAAATATCTGGGTTGAAAGGATGACAGTGTTTATATAGTTTTCAGAAAAATTACTTGCTAGGGCATTTTTAGCAGAAGTTTCTTTAATTTATTCATTAACATTTTCTTCTCTGTAGCCTGCTAAGTTGGAATTATGAAAACAATACCAGCAACATTGTGGAGTGTTCTTCAAAGCATTTTTAAAATAGCTTTCCAATATTATGTGGCAAAAAATTTAAATGCACAGTACTTTTTCTATTGTGCAATAGAATACATGCAAGTATAATAGAATATAAATGTTTTCTAGGCGTTTTTTAAAAACTACCTCCTAGTGCATTGAGGTTGCACCTCTTGGAAGTGATGGTATTGCTCCCAACTTTTTCTAGGGGCCTGTTTATCTCCCACCATCCAGCATGGGGAACATGACCATTTTATCTTTCTATTTCTGTATTTTTTGCATGACCCAAACTGCCACTGGAGCTGGCAATAACCGAGGGCATGCAAGAAACCAGTAGGAGTGGGTCCTTTGCTGCCGCTGCCCCAAAGGGAGATAGAACGTGATGTTGTTCCCTGTTTCTAAAGCTTTGCTGCAGTTTGAAGAATTTTTATGAGGGGGGATTCAATTTGGCAAAGTGAGTTCTCTTCTTTGTCTGTAAAACTGTTAGCATGAGAAGTATGCAGAACATTCCAATATCTGGAGTGTTCTGACCGGTCCTACAGCATTAACAGCCCTCTTGCACTCCGTGGTTGGCTTTCCTCCTTGCTCTTGGGAAGGAGCATACCCTTTACTGTCTTGGAGCAAGGCAGTTGGTGGCACCAAAAACAATCTAAGAAAACTTGCTACCAGCACTGTTCTGCTACAGCCCAGGCGCAGACACAAAAGCAAAGCCTCTATGACAAGTATCAGATTTCTCTGTATGAGTTAGGCCTTTTGCTGGTTGTTAAAGGGAAGACATACAGTTAAAGTATTTAAAATCTTAAGCACCACTATCTACACAAAGTGACCATTGGAGACCGCCATCAAAACATTCCTATTTATTCTTCTCTCTAAAATTATTAATGGCTTCTCTTTTTGCTTTTCCCCATCTGACTGTTTCTTGCCATCTGAAGACTGCAACACCACTTCTTAGATTGGCCTCATTTTAAAAAGTGCTGAGCAACTTTTTTTTTTTCTTTTTTAATTGTAATGTCTCTTGTTCATTTCTATAGCTTGCATGCAGCTCTCTAAATATGTTTTCATGTCTTTCTTTTCTCTTTGCCTGCCCAGCTCTTCTGTGACAACTAGCTGCCTTTGCAAAATGCTTCTGGGTTTGCATCATACCACATAAAGTCTAGGCAAATGAATGTTTTTTCTAATGTATTTACGTAGACTATTAAGAAGAAAACAAACCTAGGACAAGAACAAAATTAATCACTGGTTTATTAGTTTGGCATTTTTGCTTGCATACAGAACTGCTTTATATCAAACATGTTTTTTAATAAGTAAATAAATAAATGACAAGCGGGAGTACCAAGCTTAGCCCAGCATGAGTATTGACAGTGGTTACTGCTGACAGCTTTTTACTGTTTCCAAACAACATGTTTCATTCCCTTAACTCCATTGTCATAGGGAATAGGGCAATACCAAGCTATTCAGCAGAGACGTTTGCAATAAGGAGCATTCATGGCTTTACTTTTGTCTTGACTTGAAGAGGTTTTGACGAAATTGTGCCGGGAGACTTCAGCCTGGCACCCCCGAGTCAGAGGCCGTGTCCACAGCAGAAATTGGAGACCCACGATTTCCCTGCAACGAGACTGAACTGTGCTATTTTGGGAGAGTGCTCGTTCCCAGCCCTCCGATTTGATTTAATTCAAAACCACCAAGTGAACATGGAGGAGAAAATCCAGTAGTCCCAGTAGTTGCAAAGACACATCTCTTATTTTTTTCCAGAGCTTCCATTAATGTTAGGCTGGAAATACTCACCAGAAGGGGAATATGCTGTTTTATCTTGCCCCAGGGCTAGCACAGCTGTGACAGCAACCCCCTGAATGTAATAGAAGTCATGTGTTGGCATGGCTGCTTAGGCTGTGCTTGGACACAGGAACAGGACAAGAAAATGGGATCCAGAAGCCAAATTCACCCTTGCTGCTCACCCGTGCTGGGTGTGAATCAGGCTCTAGGTGTGTCTGTGTGTGATGTGAGGGGCTTGTGCTCACAGCTGTAAGAGAACTGAGTGCACTGTGTTTTCCTGAGTCATGTGGGGCCATTTCTGGTGTAGGTAGGGTAGGCATGCCCACCACTCCCCCGATTATAGCAGCCTGGCCAGCCTTCCTCTTCTGTGTGCTTCCCCAGAAAAGTCAGCTAAGTTAAGAGACAGCAACTTCATTTTTTTTTTTTTTGGCTTGTTTGTTATTTCACTTCTACCAGGTTATCTAAAACTTTTCACTTTTCACTGAAATTTAAAAGCTGTTTTTAATTACAGGACTTCATATGAACTTAGAGGTAATGATGTGACAAGGGGATTTCCGGCTGCCTTCAGTCAATGTGATTTTTACCTGGGAGGCCAGGAACATTGGCTACAACTTGTACGCTGCACTTTCACTAGAGCAGAAGGGAAGTGAAAATTTTGTTTTCTCAGTTTGTGGTGCATCACACTGATTAATGAAACCACATGCGGACATATAGGTGGGTTTTTTTCTTTACTTATTTAACAACTTACAAATAACAGCAGAGAAAAAAATAAAAAACCCATTGCTTTTGCTCTTATAATATTGGATAGATAGCTGACTTAAAATGCCCATTGAAACCTATCTGATGCACTATGCTTCTAGTTTTCTTTGTTTTAAGCCAGACAGATAATTTCCCTCCACTTAATCTATGATGTGACCAGCTCCAAAGAAGTAAACTATTTTTCTTACTATTCTCTTGATTTTAATCGTAGCACAGCAGTTAATCTGAACAAGACCATAATCATTGAATAGTTTGTGTTGGAAAGGACCTTGAAAATCATCCAGTTCCAACATCCCTGCCAACACCTTTCACTAGACCAGGTTGCTCAGGACTCCATCCAACCTGGCTTTGAACACTTCCAGGGATGGGGCATCCACAGCTTCTCTGGGCAACCTGTTTCAGTGCTTCACCACCCTCACAGTAAAGAATTTCTTCCTAATATCTAATCTAAATCTGCCCTCTGTCAGTTTAAAGCCATTTCCCCTTGTTTTAGCTTTACATGGCTTTGTTAAATGCTCCTCTCCATCTTTCTTGTAGACTGCTTTTAGAAACTGGAAGGCTGCTCTAAG